>VZZY01024585.1:150998-201674 GCA_013400335.1 Eurystomus gularis | reverse complement strand
ACTTTTTTTTTTTTTTTAAATCTTTTCTGCCTATTTTATGCCTAAGTGCATGCTTCTTGTCCTGAGGAATATTTGTCACGTTCATCTTAGAGCTCTTGGGAACACAGAAAATCTTCTACTTTATGGCCGTTAAGTCTCACAGGTGCACGTGTTTGCAGACAGCTTCAGCCGGGAGTTAAACACAGAATTGGAGGCTGCGTTTGCTTATTGCCCATCTCTGCAGCGTTTGCACATCTTGCTGCCTTCCTCGTGCTTCAGTGCACCGCTCCCTTCTTCTGGCAAGTTCTTTGTACGGGGTTTGAAAGCCTAGCTTGCTTCAGTTACCAGCCTGGACATTTTAGGAGTGTGAATACTGAAGTGCATCTGTTCAGAAGGGTTTTTATTTAGCAAAACAGGTCGTTGTGGGAGCATGCAGGGGGTAGGCACAGGTGTGGGCAGCCCACCCTGGGAGCAGCTGGGCCCTCTCGTGGGCGGGAATGGGGCACAGCTGTGGGGCCATTGTCCGGGCACCTGGGCACAGGGACGGACTCACTTGTGCTGAGTGGACGAGGAGACAGGGAGTCCTTGGCCGTGCTGCTAAAACTGTGCTTTTGGGGCTGTGGTTGAGTTAAGTCCTCAGGCAAAGTACCTTTAGTACTCGTGGGGTTTTGGGGGGACGGGTGGGGAGCTCCTGTGGTGAGCTGAGGCGGGTCTTCACCTCAGGGAGCATGGTGTGAAACCCGCTCAGTCTGGGGTTCACATGAGCCTGGGGCCTTGTTTCTCTGCCTGCCTGTGAACGTAGGGAAAAATGGAGCGTAGTTGTCTCTACTACTACTACATAGTTGTCTCTGCTGACTAGCAGCAGCCACCAGCCAGCTGTACCAGTGGTGATCCTGTGGCCGGGATGTTTTCCATGGAAGAGCTGTGGCTTCTCCAGGCTCCTCAGTGGCTCTGTGAGGCACAGGCGCAGCTCCCAGAGGTGGGGTGGTACCTTGCTGCTCTTAAGCCTTGAGCAGTTTTGGTTCTAAGCTCATTTTCACAGAGATCTTGTTGGAGGTCTTGTTAGCATTCTGTTTTTCAAGAAAGACTTTTTTTTTTTAGGCTTTTTGCTTGAAATTCTCATGAAACACAGGACAGAAGGAACTAGCTTTCTAGTCTTTTCAGAAAGAATCGTTGCCTGTTGCAATTCACTTTCAAATTAAAGTGGCATTAATTGAAAAACACAGTAATGTTTCAGAGTAGGTGAAGTAAAAGACGTTGTTGTAGACTGTTTGGGGGTTTTGTGGCTTTGCTGTACAGATCTGCCGGAGAATTAATGTTTGTCCTTAAATGCAATATACTGTGTTGCTCTGACGGGGCTGGTGATCTTGAAATTCCTAGAAAAACACTACAAAGGTTTAGCAGCACCAAACCAGCTAAAGGTGATTCTAGTTGAGCTTTGTTTCCTAAATAGCATTCTTAGTGATGCCAAAGGAGCTTTGAAGATAACATCTCACAGGTAAGAAATGGTAGCTCTAGTTGCTGTGGTGATTGTGGTTAGCCCAGAGAATCTTCTAGGTAGACAAGTGCTGGGGGTAGATACCTTTGCATCTAGCATTTCTGTGTTTATTTGATTTTCATTTACGTCCTCCAGTTTTGCGCCTTCAAACTAAAACTCTGCTTTCAGATTAAAAATAAACTTTGCTTCAAAATGTGGGGTTGAAGGAAACTCAGTTACGATCTGAGCAAGAGATCTCCTGTCGTTACGAATGCAAACTACATAGTGCTTTCTGGTGCTGTGACTTGGAATTAGATGAAGTGGGTGATTATAGGGTTTGCAGTGCTGCCAGAAAATATCTGCTCCCAGGGGGTCTTTCACACTGGTGGGTCTGGACCAGTTTTTCAGTCATTGCAAAATAGTGTTTTGGAAAAAGTTCGTGAACTGACCTGGTTACAGCAGGTGTAATAAGGCATGACTTAGGAGAAGGTCTTTTTTCCTCTGTGAAAGTTTCTGTGAGAACAAATTAATACAGCCAACTTAACCATGTCTGAGAGTTTTTGTCAGAGAATGGGGCTGGAACAATCGTTGGGGTCTCTGTAAGTAAGGATGTCTTAGATCGCATAATACTAAAGAAATTTCTGAGCGTCTGTTAAGGCACCGCAGTCATACTAAGTGCAATATTGTCTCTCCTTATGGCTTACATAGGTGTTTACATGAATTTACTTTGCTGCATCACGGATCTGAAGTAAAGCCCTTGAGTAGCTGGCTCAGCATTCTTTGTGTGGTGGAGCACCAGCAGTAATCGCTTGAATTATAAGAATAAATGGGCTAGGAGTTGGGTGTGTCTTTCTAGCATCATTGTGATCATTTCTATTTCAGTAAGTGTTGACTCTGTAGTGAGAACAGCAGTTGTCTGCAAATGTTTGCAGGAGAAGATTAATTTCTATGGTTTCCTTCCTTTTCTAGTGGAGATAGAAGTGGGCCAGCAGTGTCATGGTGTCGGCTGAAGAGGTGCCTTGCTCTGGAGGCAGTGCCACCAGGAGAGGTAATAAGAACAATTTTTACTGTATCATTCAGCTACAGTTTTTGTTTCAAAATGTGAACTCTGCCTTTGAGTGAATGGCAGTGAAGGCACTCTTCACATCATGGGAACACAAGTCTTCACTGTATCCCTCCAGTCTTCACCGAACCTCAGCGTGGCCAGCTCTCTCAAACCATTCTTCAGCTCTTGCATCGTAGTATGTGGTTAAAAATGGGAAACTGAGAATTCCTAGTTGTTAATCATTTTGAGAGGGGTTGAGTATCCTCCGTGAGGTCTACAAAACTGATTTACGATGTGCTGCACCTGTAGTCATCACTGAAAAGTCCCCACACTACACTTAGGTATTAAATGCGTCTCTTCTGCTACTGTCAAAATCAGTTTTGGTTCAAGCATAAGGGAAAATTCAGACCTGCCACACACAAGAACTTGAACTCTTACACAGTTACGGTAGGAGGTAGGTATTATTAGTTGTTACCATTCTGAAGCTCGACTAACCCCAAGATAAATTCCTCACCACTCTAACTTGTTCAAAATCTGTGTTAGGAAGTGTAATATAAAATCCCACTGTCTGACTCCAGCAGGAAGTCTTGTTACAGGTAGTTTTTTGAGTAGCATATGAACACGGCCAAGAGACAGCCCTCAGCCCAGAGAAGCTAGTACAGTTTGCCTCCTGTGTAGCTTTTCACATGCTGCATTGCACAGCAGGTTTTGCCATCCTTAAATTCCCCCTTTCTCCCTTGCTGCGGAGTTTGTGCACTTTGCCTTAAGCCAGCTCTCCCTTTTCATCTGGCTTGCCTCCTGACCCAAATACAGGAATTGTCTAACAAAGCAGGTGAAAGGGGAAAGGTGTTCGGGTTTTTTGGAGGTGGGAGGGGGAGATGGTGAGAGCTAGTTTAAACTAGAGAAAACTGTGCAAAGAAGCTGTTGTTAAAAGAAGCAAAAGGAGGTAAAGGAAAGCTGTGAAGTTCAGCACAATCAGTAGGGACATCTGACCTGTCTAGTCTGGCTGAGGCTCGAGCAAGAAAGCACAGTTTTGTGTTAAAGATTTCTCAGTTTATGAGCTAGTAAGTTAACTCTTGGCACGCTTGCCACATAGTTGTAGGTAGAAGAGAAACAGCCTGCCTGAATGTATATTAACTTCCAGTTCAAAATTAGCTCTCTTCATTGCATGTTGTTCCATTATTGCTACTTGACTGAGGGAGAGGAAGGTTTATTCCTGTTGAGGCTGCAGAGCTGACAAAGGGAATTGACGAGTGAGAACTGAGGAATTGCATTTCCTTTGTTGTTTCAGTATTCAGCACAGAAGTATTTCTCGTAGTCCCTGGCTACGGTTTATACGTGTTTCCTCACTCNAATTAGCTCTCTTCATTTCTCATGGTCCCTGGCTACGGTTCATACGTGTTTCCTCACCCTCAAATAATAATAATAATAATAATAATAATGGTGGTATCCGTGTAGTAGTAAGAAACCTACACAAGGCTGAAGGCTCCTTGTGATGAAGACTGTGGAAGGCTAAATGAAAAAGCAGTACATAGGCCAGACCAGGAAAGTAAATTATCTTCCTTCCCAGCTATAATATAAAGAGCTTACCAGCTCAGTTTTTCAGAGTCTGGATTACAGAGTGTGTATTCTGCCCAGACTCAGAATTTAACTGAATGTTTATAACATTTTTAATTTGGGAGGCACTAAAACGTGAAGATGCCCTGCCATGCTACGGTGAATCTCTCTCAAATGGGATACAAAACAGATTAAATGGAATAAATGATGCAGCAGTGAACATAAGAATTGATGTGTGATATTGCCAGTTAAAAACCCATTAGGAGATAGGAGGGAGGATGCCTGTCTGTGTATTCGAGTTGCTTCAGTTGGCAGCCGGGTTGTACCGTCTTCTTTGCACTTTTCCTTGTGAATAGCCTGAACTTTGAGTACAGCAATGTTCTCTGAGTTTACTGGGTTAAATGAGGCCCGTGTTTGTGGACAGTTCCACGTTCACTTGCATCCCATACCATCACCTCATGCCCTAGATGTCGGCTGAGGATGGTGGTACTGCCCTGGGAGGTCCTACCTGCTGTTTCCTGCACGTGCTGTTACACAAGAACCTGTCTTGTCCCATGCAGTAATTCCCAGACTCACTAGTTCTAGCAAACATTATGCATGCCAGTGAGCAAACGTGGGATTCATTCTTTCCACACTTACAGCCTGTTTGTGCATTTTTGCCTTAATGGTTTTGAGATCTTTTGTAATACTGGAAAGTCTCTTAGATTTGGAAACAGTGAATCTCTCTAGACGTTCATGAGCTTTGCCTTTCTTGGGAACGGTGTGAATCTTCTGACTTCTTAACTTGTCTTTTCAGTCACTTTGCAAACCTCTCATTTGGCCTTTCTGCTCGGGCATTGATAGAGTGACACAAACTGCAAAATACAACCTGTCCTCTCAAAGAAAATGCTGGTGTGATGGAGTCACAGGCAGCCAAACTCTAGAGCTGTTAGGTTGTATGCTGCTCTTAGCCTCTGGAGAGGGCTTTGAACTAAAGCACCGTTTGAAATGCAAAGCAGCGTTTGTTGGCAGCTCTTGCTAAATGCAAGACTGACCCTGCAGGTACTAGAGCAGACTGGCTCAGAATCAGTTGCTGGTTTTGAGGTTTTTGCTCCAGACCATCAGCTGCTTTTGGTTTTTAGCTGTTACTGATCTTCTCGGTGGCTTTTTCCCCTAAAAAGATTATACACGTGGGAAATGTGATGCTCCAGTTCCTCCCCACTCACTTTTGCACAGAGGGGACGTAGAGACATAATTTGCTCGTTTTCCAGATATTACTAGGACAGAATTCTTTTGCTTTTCTCTCAGGAGCGTATGTTGATGCTAGAATGGATGCATCACATCGGTCTTTTCATTTTTCTGAAAACTTGTTTTCTTTTTCTTCTGCTGTTGAGTTTTTCCTAGCTTGCATTAGTTTGTCTTCTCCCCATGTCTCTGTTTGACTCTTCTTTAAGCCAAGGGCATCCATGTGTCAGAGTTCTCTTTGCTACTGGGGAGGGGGCATTTGTACACAAAGACCAAATGGTTTGTGATAAAGCAAAAGAAGAACATTCCTAGAAAAATAAGGAAGAAGCTGGATTAGTTTCCAGTGTTACAGTTATAACAGTGTCATTTGGCCTTGAAAGCCTGGGAAGTGTCTTTCCCGTAGCCCTGTGGTTTTGTCAGTCTCTTTTGTTGTGAGATTCTGAGATCCTAGGTTTACAATTTCACGTGTATGGTTTTGTTTTGCAGTAGCAGGAAAACGATATGTTGACTGTTAATATAGACAGAGGTGCTGGGTAACAAAGCAAATAACAAAGGGAGGCCAGCAACAGAACTGCATTCCAGTGGGCATTGTTTAGGGATAATACGTGATGTGTTTGTGAGGTGATAACTACCAGGAGCTAGAGCACCAGAGAAACTTTTCTTTTTGTAAGATTTGTTGTAGATTTGGTCTTCAACCAGCAGGAGAAAACAGACTCGTTACGTGGTTTTGTAGGGCAACCACTGCATTTCTCAGTGCTTTTAGAGTCTTGTGTGTTCTGTGGGTGAATAACCTGTCCAGTTATCTTTCCCACGAGCTTCTTCCAGAAAACATATTTTGATCGTGAAGTAAAACTAATGTAGTTCTGTTCTTCCTGGTTCTGTGCACATTGTGCAAAACCTGCCCCTCCTTTTTCTTTCCTTTTCCCGTCAGTGTTTGAACATGTCGTTTAGCTAAATACTGCAGATCTATCAATGGTGGAAAGTGGGTTATGTTGCTCACCCATGTAGCTTCTCCTCATATTTTTCCTGTTTTTTTTTTAAGCAGAAAACAAAACAATTGAGTCCTGACTGCTGACAAATGCCAAGGTGTCGAAATGAGTCAGCTCGGCACCTCGCATGCTTGTTGGTGTGTTACAGGGTTGCATTACCAAGAGATAAGCAGCACATATATCTGGAATTTGGGCTCACCCATTGTTTACATGCTTATTTTTTTTCGCTCTTCCTTCTTCCTTTGTAATTCCTCTTTTTCATGTCTATGTGTGAAAAACACTGATAGCCAGAATAATTGATACTCAGTGTAATACCCAGCCAGGCATTAAGGAGAGGAGTTTTGAGAAAGGAGGCTCACAGGATGGAAAGAAGCTTCTAGCACATAAGGGTGTGGACTTCTGGGAACAGGCAGGCTTCAGGCTGGAGAACACTCTTCCCCTCCCTCAGTTCTCTTAGTTTCTTTCTCGTTGGTAATCCCTCTTGCCATTTCCTGCAGTGGGAGTTCTCTTTCTGAGCCTGTTTCTTCTCTAAAGCTCATCTAGACTTGTATTTAAGTGTGAAATATCAGCATACATTATTTATTGTTTCCTGAGCAGGTATGTGGAAGTATGTTAGTCTGTTAATTGGGGCAAAAAAAGCAGGTGTGCACTTCTTTCCTCTTTCACCCGGCAGAGGTTGGGTCCTTTCCTGTTCTACTCCATTTCGTTTAGTCGTTATAAGAAAATAAGATAGAGAACTGTTTTCTGGAAAAAATTTATTATCAAATTATTTCTATACAGCATTTTTACCCTTGGCAAGGTAATATATGTAGGCACTCGCTTGGAATTCAGTTCCACCAAAAAAAGAAAATCAGCAAACAACACCTTTAGTGCAAATTAATGCCTTAGATTATACGGATTTTGTGTCTTTTTTTCTCCTTTATGCATGTTTTCCTCTGAGTGCTCTCCAAGTTCATCTTTGAATGAGGGAAGATTGTGCTTGTTACAAAAATAGGTAGCATTTCAATTTCTACACAAGCGCCAGCTTTACAGTACAGTGGGAGGTGATTTATCAACCTCTAAAGTCCTTATTTCTTCATTAAATCCATGAAATTTCTTCACCCCTTCACAGGGCGAACTCACGCTTGATATTGCACAGACAGGACTTTAAAGCAGCAGAGGCTGTGTCAGGTGGGGAAGAAGTTCTCCACGAGGAGGAAGCAGACAGTGTAAGGACTGTTTCAGTAATACATGTTCTTGTCCCACCAGCCTGCAGTAGGAGAAGGGGAAAAAAAAAAATGAAAAAAAATCAGTTTTTTTCCTCAGAAAGGAAGAGTAATCACTGGGAACAAATGGTCCATTTTTAAGCAGGTCACCTGTCAGCGGCAGTTGAGGTATGAGTGCAGGGGTAGGCAAGGACACCTTATATCAAAATACTAAACTAGAAGAATCTACTTACTTCCTGGGTATCTCCTGATGAAGAGCTTGCGGACTTCATCATAGACCCATATCAAGATGGCAAACGGTACAGCCACAAACCAATACTGAAACCTGGGAGTGGGAGAAGAGGTTCTCATTCAGAAACATCTAACCACTCAGCTGAATTGCGGGGGTCTCTGATGTCACTAAAAGAGAATCTGGCCTTTTTGGCTTTTTTTTTCCTTAAATTAAGCACTCAAATGGTCAGAACTCACCGCAGCGGTGTGAAGTTCAGGGCTGTAACATGTCCAAGACCGTAGGTGAGAATCAGAGCAATTCCTATCTGGGAAAATATACCCACCCAGATGACTTTGTTCCTACAAGAAAACCAAAGAGGAAGGGTCACACGTCTCTGGCCACACATAAAAACCTGATGGCACTGCACAGAGAGGGGCTGTGCCACCCTGGGAGTCGTGCGTGTGCTCTGCTAGCCAGCTAGAACCATCTGCACCAGCGGTAGACTTGGTAGCACGGTCTTAGATCGCACGTGCCCGTGCCTCTCTTGGTAGCGTGCTGACCTGCCTAGGTTAAAGCAAGCTTTGGGTAGACTTGCAGCGTGTGTTAATCGTGTCTTCCCGTTGCGCTGTGCGTGTGTGCGTTGTGACTCAATTGTAAGTCTAAGAAGGAAATACACATAGGTGTAGGCTCTGTACCTGCAGATAAAGAGAGACAGTTTGCTTTCCTATCAGGAACGCTCTGACTAAATCCCAGCTTTTACGTGTGGCCTCAGTCCCAGGAGATATTTTTAACTGCCTGGCTTCCATGGGATTGAAGGGTGCAGTGTTTGGCAGAGGGCAGCCAGCACTGCCTTGGAGAGTTTGAGCAGCTGATACCCTCTCAGAGGCTGAAGTTACCTTGGAGAATTCCAAATGCGCAATCTATTGATAACTACATAAGGAACTTAAGAAAATAATCAGGAGAGGAAACTCCCTTCTTTTTGTAGTAAACATTTTAATGAGCGGAGAGTTATTTTTAAGCTGATGCATTTTCAGAGTAACCAGTGCAACGTCTTTCTTTAGAGAAAACCTGTACGTGAAGGAGGAAAGGCAGGGGGAGAGGCAGTATAAAATGTTTGTCTGAGGGTTGCGGTTGCTTGAAGCCAGATTAGTCTTTGTTCAAAGGCTGAATGTGAGTGGGCTAAATCACTGAGCTAACCTTCTTCTAAAATTAGCAGCAGGCTGACCTAGCCTCTCAGGTGCCAGGTAAGGAATCTGCAAAACTTACCTGAAAAGACCCTGCTGGAAAATGGAATTTCTTCGTGTTTTCCTGATGATCAAATCAGCAACTTGCTGAATTGTGATGCTGACAAAAAAGGCAGTATAGCCAGTCCACTGTAGGTACGTCCTCTGGTATTTAGTCTGCAAAGCAAAGGAAAAATCAGATAGTGTTTTATCAGACACTTGTATCTTGTGCAAGTGACTGCAGACCTTGATCGCTACTAAGGTGTAAATGCAGAGTTATTCCAGATTTAGATACGTAATGATCAGGTTTGAGCCAGTTGTTCTAGTCCGCTGGTTACTGTGGATGAGTCATTAGGCTGAAGCACGAGCTGGGTCTAAGGAGGTATTTATATTGATTTATTAATGGTTTCTGCGTCTTGTGATTTCTGCAGAATGAGTGAGGGGGAGTGAAGAGTGAAAGGGGGAGGGAGAGTCTGCAAAGTACTTTACAGCAGTGCTGTTCAGAAGCAGGGCTGAGAGATTATGATGGGTCTAAACGTAACGTCCAGAGAAGGTGCATCTCCAGAGGCTTTGAATCAGAAGGTGGCAAATTGTAGCAGAATGAATGAAAGAATGGAGTCTGAATGAAAGAATGGAGTCTGAATGAAAGAGCTAGGTGACAGGAAGCTCTAACGAGTCTATCCTGATGGACTATGAGATGAAAACAAATTATTTTCGCATTTAAATCTCTCTCTCTTTCCCCAGTTCTTTATTTTGGAGGAGAGTGTAGAATTTTTAAGAAACCGTTGGGTGAGAGACAGTGCAAGTGTGTTTCAGTGCTTCTTTACCCATTGCTGTCCGTAAGAATCCTCAAAGTCATTAATGCCGTTATTTTCCCAGTCGACTCGCACACCAAGCAGCGTGGAAGGGAGGAAACCTTGTTCAGCATACACAGTAAAATAGGTTACAAAGGCTCCCACTGACTGCATGATACCTGCAAAATCAAAGAGGTAGGAATGAGGAAGAAGCAAAATTTAAGAGTACTGGAGAACGTGCTGGATATCAGTATTGATCTGTCTCCTATGGCATGACACTTGCCGGGAGTCTCGAGGTAGTTCTAGAGCTCTTAGTGCTCCAAGGATCTTGACCTCTGAGGGTAAAAATCTGTTGTATTGTTGAATGAGCAACAGAAGAGAGTCAGTAAGTTTGCTTAGGAAGGAGTTGAGTTTCAGCTCCCCTTTTTCTAAAAAATGAATCAACTTGGCTCTGCCTTGCTCTGCTGATGCAAGGTAGTGCTTGAGAGAACAGGCCAACCTACCAATCTGCAGATAGGAGTAGACAGCGAGCTGCTCGTTCACCAGCCTGTCTTTCCTTTTGTTACGAGGTCTCCTGTTCATAATATCACTTTCAGCTTTTTCATAGGCTAACGCAACAGAAGGGATCTAGAACAGAAATAAACCATCAGTGTCTTGGTGGCAACATTTGTCTGCTTCTCAGATGCTTCTCAGAAAAGTTTCAGTTCTCAAGTGGTTCTGTGGGCACGGCCTGCCCTTTCAGGATACGCAGAGCATGCAAAAGAAGGATCCATGTAGCATTCTCTTGACACGTGTCAAGGATCTGGGGAAGCCTGAGCCTGATTCATAGGCCTGATCTTCATATGACAATACAAAGGGCTAGAGGATGCTGAAAGAGTGAAAAGGGTCTTTCAGACCCCTGGGGCTGGGCACTGATGAAATATCTGGTATTCATCCCCTGGACTAACTGCAGCAATCCGTATGGTCTCTTGATTGGAACACAGCCATTTTGCACACTGCGTTTGCTGTCAGCAAGGATCAGAAGGCTTTTCTTCCCACTCCCCCTCTGGCAGGTTTTTTTTCTACTCTTCTTTCACTGTACCTGACTGCTTTTAATCTAGCCCACTCTTTCTCTACCCTGTTAAACAGCTGCAGGGTAAGGCAACTAAATCTTCCAGTGTTCTGCATGTCCCTGTGCACCCAGCCCCTCACTTGGCATGATATTTCAGCAGAAAATAACTTAAAAAAACCCAACTTACAATGTCTGTGCCCAGGTCAATGAACAGGATGGTGATGGTGCCAATGGGCAGTGGAATGCTGGCAATGATGTAGATGAGAAAGGGACAGAGCTCAGCAATATTCTTAGTCAGGGTGTAGGCAATTGTTTTCTTGAGGTTGTCAAAGATCAGGCGGCCTGGAGGAAAAGGAAACGCTTCTGTAAAAGGTATTTGTCAACTGTGTTTCCCAGAAAAAAGTAAAATTTTAACTAAATGAAGTGAAAACGTTTACTGCTTATGTCTACATTCCTCAAACATCTCCTCATGCATGTAACAGAGTGAGAACGTAGAGAAAACAATTTGTATCTTTGTGAGGCTCGGAACTGCACAGGAGCAAGGTGGGAGGTGCGTTTGCTGGAGCCTGAACAGGCAGTGACAGCAGGCCAGTGCTCAGCGTGAGACAGGGGCATGATTTCCTTATTAGCTCTTTGTCATGTGCCTACAAGTGGAATCAATTCATAGCTTTTCCAAATATCAAAATCATATTTCCAAATGCAGAAAGGAAAAAAGGGGGATGAGTGCAGGAGGGAAGGATCAGGAGGACCTGCCAGCTTTCAGCTAAGAAAGGGGATAGCAACATTATTTTTACCTTCCTCCACTCCTGTGACAATAGAAGCAAAGTTATCATCCAGCAGTACCATGTCAGCTGCGTTTTTAGCTGCGTCAGAACCAGCAATACCCATGGCAATTCCAATATCCGCTTTTTTAAGAGCAGGGGAGTCATTGACTCCGTCTCCAGTCACAGCAACGACTGCTCCCTGGAACACACAAAAGGATCCAGATGTGGGTTTTTGAGGAGATGGTGCTGCCTTCCCTAAAGGACAGTCTGCTCTTGGCACACTCCCTGTCTTTAAATCTCTACCAAATGCTGATGTGAAGTTCTGAATCCCCTTGGTACCCACATAAAACGTAGTGAGTGGTCAGAAAGACACTAGGAAGGGTTAGTACAGCAACCGCAGACCTTGGTGTGATAGTTGTCTATGTCTGGGTTTGTCATCTCGACTCCCTTTGCACTAGAGAGAAACAGGAAATTCAGGGGTATGATTTACTGCATCTTAAAGAGCAGACATCTAAATTGGATGCACTTAAAATGCATTTGATCTGATCATTTCTTCCTGTGCAATAGAAGGGAGCTTAAAAATGTAGACATCAATCTATACATCTATGGTCAATCCCTGCCTGAGCAGACCCAGCTCATCTCTCCATCTGTGGGAGGTTCAGCTGACACATGTTCAGTCCTTGGCTTTTTTTGTGA
Source organism: Eurystomus gularis (assembly GCA_013400335.1). Classification (NCBI taxonomy): domain Eukaryota; kingdom Metazoa; phylum Chordata; class Aves; order Coraciiformes; family Coraciidae; genus Eurystomus; species Eurystomus gularis. The sequence continues at coordinate 189,459 of VZZY01024585.1, read as the reverse complement.
ACTGCTTTCAGTCAATTTTCATCTTAATTGTAAATTATGTAACTGTTCAGTTGAAAACCATTCTTACCCTCTCCCAACAACTTCTGGTCATTGCCAGTCTCTGCTAGAATTGCACTAGTAATCCGAAAGAGAGAAAACTCTGATTATTCAACTCAGCTTCTCAGTTATTTTCCAGTGAAACCATCTACTGCATCTAAAAGTCCAGTTCCAGCTGATGCAGAAGTTCGTGGCTTGATAGCAATACAGAATGTTCTGAGGGGGGAAAAGCCTGACAAAGTGATTAATACAAATACTGAATGTCCTGTCCCTGTGGGGATTTAGCGCAGTGTCACTGTGTATAAATAATGCCATGTACAGAAGGGCTTATAAGCTCTAAGTACTAAACATAGCATAGTCTGGCTGGCTCGAGTTGAGGCGGGGAGAGTGTTCCTCTTCATCCTTTAAAGAGCCAGATCTACTTGGAGTGTGGGTGTCTCAGCAGCATAGAAAACATTTACCCCCTGTCTGCCAGAGGCCATTCAAAAAGAAAATAAAAAAGAGATTAAATGGAAAGATTTTATCTTTTTTTTTTTCCCAAAAGCATTTCAGGCTTAAACCCAAAGAGCTGATAATGCTGACTGGAAAGCTTAGCTCTGGCATAATTGCAAAAATAAAATAATGTCTTGTGCAACATCTCCTTCTCTCCAAAGTTCAGGCACAGCAGTAGTGTGGCTTTCAGTTCCCAGCATCTACCTGGGAGATGCCTCTGAGGAGAGAATCTTTTGATGACAGTTTGCATCCTTTTCAGAGCTCTATCCATGTCATTTCTTTCCCTTCTGCCTCGTGCTGGCAGCGCTCCATCCTCCTTTACATAATACTGCCTGTGGTTGGGACAAACTCTCTTAAAATCCTGCTTTCTGTGGGTTGTTTTACAGGCTTTGAAACTCGTGTAGATAAGGCTTGGTCCTACATAAATCATGTTATGATATTTTGCGGGATTCACACCTTATCTCGTTTCTAAACATTGCTGCGGGTGGGAAGTGACTACGTCTAAATGGCCACAAGAGATAAGATGAGAGGATGTGGTAACATGTTGCTTTTGTCTGGGTTTAAAGAATTCCTGAGGGAAGGCTCCTTCCCAACAGTCTCTGCCCAGGAGGCTTTATGTGCAGCCCAGCAGCAGCTTTGCAAAATTACATGCAAAAGGCAGACCCTCGGTGCAGCTCCACGCCAGTCAAACTTAGGAAAAGCTCATTTTATCAATAGGAGTTCAGAGTCTGTAAGAGGAATTTGAGTAGCTCGGATTCTGTCCGGACAGTGTTTGTGGCAATCTGTTAGATCATGTTCTTGCCGGGTGAAAAGAGAATAAACAGAGCTTAGAGAGCATTGGAAACTGGCTTCCAGCCTCTCACCTCGGGGATGGTAGCTGTGGAAAGCTACAGCCTCACGAATGCCCTGTAGCTACACCTGTGTGTAACCTTTGACACCTCTTACTCACCTGCCTTTGGCAGCCTTCAACTATAATGAGTTTCTGCTGGGGCGATGTCCGAGCAAAGACTATCTCTGAGTGGTTACACAAGATTTCATCCAGCTGCTGCAAGCTCATATCCTTCAGCTCCATCCCATTAACTACTGCTGCTGTAGCTTCTCTGTAAGAGCCACGGGAAAGCTGGGTAAATGTTCAAATCGAAAGGCTTAGATAAAAATAGTGCACTCCTAGAATGTATGCAGCGTGGTAGTGAGGAGAGGCGCAAGTGGTGTTAATTTCAGGAGCATTAGTTGTTAATCAGCAGGTGTTGAGTGAGAGCTGCTGTAGAAATCGAGGGAATTACTGTTACCTGGATACAGAGGGGAGTGATTGAAGCTCCCTTCTGAGCGGACATACAGCAGAAAATGCATTTTCAAGAGGACTCCAAGTGGGAGAGTGGGGCAGTGCAGGAGGGAGACATCTTTTCTGTATCTTTCTCTTGTGTTATTTTTTTCCCATTTAATGGGTGAAAGAGGAATTTGGACTGATGGTCCTTGGGTTGTGTGATTCTGAATTTTGCTTTTCATATGTCTGTGTTTTTGAGAAATGGGCAGTGGCAGCAAAGTCCAACATGAACTGTGTGTGTAATTTGCTAGGTTTTTTTCAAGGACTAGTAAGATGAGAGCCACTGACCTAGACACAGTGATTTATGCAGAGGTGACACACTGGATGGACACGATGGCCGGGAACGTATCGAGAAACAGAAAAGCAGAAAGCAGGTGTGAGGTAGAAATGGGCTATGGAAGCGTTGTGAGGGGAGAAGGCACAGCTCTGAGAACATGAACCCGCAGGCATCCCCAGTGCTCTGCCTGCTCTTACTGTCTGTTGACTTGCTCCACGGGAATGTTGAGGCGCTTGGCGATATCTTCCACGGTCTCGCTGGTGGCTGAAATGATGCCTACACTCTTGGCAATGGCCTTCGCCGTGATGGGATGGTCGCCAGTGACCATGATAACCTGAGGAAGGGACAAGCATGAATGACAAATGGACATGCCTTGGCTGGAGTGAGATAAGGTGAAGTCTCTATTGTTGTAGACCAGGAAGCAGTTTAGAATCTGAACTTGGAAAGCTGTGCTATGTACATAACAGTGACAGATTATTGCTGTTAATTACTTAGCTCTGTAGTGATATCTGGTCTCTGCCTCTTGTTGTTGGTGCTATTTTATCAGGCCTGTAAGGGAAGAACTTGTCACAGGCAGCAAGGTCAGAATAATGCAGAATAAAGAAGCCTTTATATAAGAATTTATATTCGATTTGCTCAAAAGTGAGAGTTTGTTAGAATATTGCATCCTAAAATGGATCCTTGTGAGTGGGGTATCCTGATAGATAAGACACAGTTTTTTCTTGTTTTCCCTGAAGGAATGTTGCTGGCTGCCAGTTCTGTCTTCAGACTACAGAAAATTTCATCAGGGTTGGGGCTTGGGATTCATCTCATCCGAGATCAGTAGTTCCAAATACTGATTTTCCTTTATTTAGCTAGATTGCCTCTGCCTAGAGCTGAAAGTTTACTTGTGTGTTCCCTGGGGGTGAAATGAGGACAATTACTGCTTCAAGTTCAACTTGGAACAGCCTCGAGATCAGCAATTCCTATGCCTAGCAATTCGTTAGGGGTCCTAATGCCTTCGCAGGAATTGTCTCTGTTGCCTTGCTGTGTTTGCAGACAAGTAATTCTAGCTGGCATGGTTTTTATCTTCTAGAGAGGGGTCTGATGAGACAGTAGCTGAACTTTTCCAAATGTGGATTTCCAGTTTTGGGGTTCTGTGCACTTCCTGTAGCCTGATTCTCACTTACACTGGTTTGCCTCTCAGAGCCTTCAGGTAGTTTCTTTAAGTTACAATTGTAGAATGGTATTAACAAATGTTTAGATTTTTGGTAGGTGTTACTAGCAAGATACTTGATGACAATGTGGTGGAAGATCTTAAGTTGTATTCTCAGGAGTCTTTCTGTAGAATCACTGCATTTTTCACTGTAAAATCCTTACCTTGATCCCAGCACTGCGGCATTTTGAGACGGCATCTGGCACTGTGGAACGAGGTGGGTCAATCATGGATAAGAGCCCAACAAAGCACAGGTTGGAGGTTGGGAAGTTCATGGAATCTGTGTCAAATGGGTAGGTGTCTGGAAACTCGTTCTCAGGCAGGTACAAATGACAGAAACCTGAAAAGAAAATGAGGTTGATGTGCTGTACACAAGTATTGGGAGAAAGAGGAGCACTTGCTGTGTAGCATGAGGCTGTGCTATTGTCCATCTAACTCCAGTGCATTTAACCATGAGCTCTTTATGGAGGATTTTTTTTAGCCTGCCATTGTAGCCTTCACATCAAAGTTCATGTAGAGCCAGTGTTTCACGTGGCAAAGCTAGCGATACTGCCAGGAGGGAAGAGTGTTTTCCTCTGTGGATTACTTCCAGGTTTTTTGGCTGTTCAGTGTGGCAGGTGAGCATCAGTTCAGAGCAGTAAGGGCACCCCTGCCACAGAGATCTTGCAGCCCATCAGTGTGATTTAAACACTGATTAAGGCTGTATACTTTCCTTTTTTCCCCCTCTACTGCAAGATGAAAATTGAGACACACTGGATTGTACCAAGATGTAAAGCTTGTTTCACCCCGCAGTTCTCTGATAGTCCCTCTGGTTGGACTCACCCAGCACTCTCTCTCCCAGGCCCCCCAGCTCCATGTATGCCGTTTGGAAAGCTTCTGCCTTTTCACTGTCCAGTGGTTCTTCTTTGCCGTTGATCATGATGGTGCTGCATCTCTCTAAAATCCTCTCTGGGGCACCTTTCATCACCAGCAGAAAGCGCTTGTCGTTGGGATCTTCGGTCTCGTGTATGGAAAGCTGCGTGCCACAAACATGAAATGATTTGAAAGAGAATACGTGATCCTCTTTTCTGTCTAGTTTTGGGTCACTTTGCAAGGAATCCATCAAGTGGGATGAACTGTATTTATTATATCTTAAATGTCTTCTGCCATTTAATTACCCATTAAGACTCCCAGGTCACAAATAGTTGCATTAGACCCAGTGATAGAAATGGTTTAAGTTGGAAACAATCTGCCATAATTTCAAAAAATTAAACACACCTGGAATTTGTTGGTGGAGTTGAACGGAATTTCAGCCACTTTCTTGTTTCGTGTTCTAATGTTCATGACGTCACCCAAGATGACTTCTGCGAATTTCAGCAGAGCTGTTTCAGAGGCATCACCTGCCACAACTCTCTGTATGCACAAAAGATGAAACGCTTTATAGCACAAACACTTCTGCACCTCCATCAGGAGAGTTTGCATGATCCCCTAACATGTTGTATGCTTAAGCAGCAATGAATCTACATTGCTATATTCAAGCTGTCCTGGAAAATTATTACAGTAAAATTCTGGGGCGTCTGGTTTGCACTTGCTGCTAGGAATTAAGCTACAGCAAAGAGATGAAGTTAGCGTTTGATTAGGTTTGCGTGGCGGCTTCGTGATGCAGTTGGAGGGTAGCAGCAGGCATGTACGGGTGAGCTAACTGGTGCACAAAATCAAATGACTTTGAGAAGGCATTGACGGAGAAATCAGGGACTTGCTCCAGTAGTCTTGTCACCAGAATTTCCTGCCTTCATCGGTTGTGTGTACAGACATTAAGCCACGTTTTCCTTTTCTGTTTTGCTGTATTAAATTAATAGTGTAGGAATGACTAGTGTAGAAATTCTCGATACTCGAATTGTCTTTTTCTTCATAGGGACAGTTGCTCTTGGCTTTGGGTTAAGACAAGTTGCTCTTGGCTTTGGTTTAAGACAAGTTCTCCCTGTCTTAAAACTTTTTTGCTATTGTAGAACAGTAATACTACTAGAAATAGTAACTTAGAAGATTGGCGCGGTAAAGTAGAGGAGAATACAAAACCTAAACAGAATAACTGACAGCAGAAGAGAAATGCGCTGATGTGAAGCAAGCAGTACCTTCATTATGGGGAGATTCTCCTGTCCTGGCCTGAATTCCGCCCGGTTGCAGAGAGTTACAATTTTTGATAATGCTGTCCATGTCAGAGAACTTTGATCAAAAGGCTGGGCTGGGAGGAAACAAAACACACCTTTAGCATCCTTTAGCATGTGACGTGATAGAAGCAGAAGCTTGAGTTTGAAACAACAGGATTGAATTATTTGTGGAAGAAAATTGTTCTTTTGAGAGGTTCTGTTGTGGAAAAACAATTTGACACAAACTTTACATCCATCAGTTAGTGGGCATGGCAAAGTTGCTTAGATGATGTTTCTCCATGTATTTCCCTATGAAATTTATTGTTGGCAGAAGGATCTGGCTTAGAACCTCCTCCAGAATTACTCTGTGTGAGTGGAGTTCAAATCTTAATTCTTTTTTTCACATCTCTACATGGCTAAGAAGGGACTTTGCTGTTGCACACTACTCTTGTATGTGGAAGGAAGGTGTGTCTGTTTTAGCTGTCAAAGGACATCCCCATTGACATCAGTTTGACAGCTGGTAGGTATGAAACATCACAGGTTTGGTCCAAGTGGTTGCCCCTTCCCAGTTCCCCCTTTGCCATATTTACTTGTTTGGTCTTCACTGGTGTCAGCTGAGTAGATCTGGTTATCAAACCAGAGGTGAGCAACTGTCATCCTGTTTTGTGTGAGGGTCCCTGTCTTGTCAGAACAGATGATGGACGTAGAACCGAGCGTTTCTACAGCTTCCAAGTTCTTCACCAAACAGTTCTTCTTCGCCATCCGCTTGGCCGTCAGAGACAGGCTCACCTGGCAGAATAAAGGAGTTCAGCTCGCTGTCAGTGAGGTACAGAATGACGCAGTGAGGTTACGTACTCCTGCGAGGGTTTCTGTGCTGATTTTTTTTAGGAAGAGAACATTTTTTAAAATTATCTTTTGTTTGACTGCGGTGCATTTTTTTTCTTTTTTAAACGGCATTGTTAAGGTCAGAGGTTTGGCCGTAACGAGCACAAGTACAGTTGCTGCTGAGAGGAACCTGCCTGCCTGCCGGTGGAAATCAAAATGTCATATCAGTCAAGAGGCTGTTTTAGATGGTAGAACCTACAATGGGGAGGGGTGGGGGGTGCTCCTAATCACCAACTTAATGAATCCTGAAATGATTCTCTTCATCACTGCAGTACTGCTGGTTGGTCATTGCTGGTGTACTTCAGAGCTAACGGTGCTTGGCAGGTGTGCTGCTTCTCAGCCAGGGATCTTGGTGATGCCTTATATGTGTTAGCAAGTGGAATTTTTATGTGGCTTTTAGGGTACAATATCCTCACTTCCAAATAGGAACAGGTTGTGGGGAAGTGAGTCACGTCGTTCTGCCGGTTAGCAACTGAGGGGGAACAGTACTTGAAGAACCTTATTTCAAACTGGATTGTTGTGCTGTAGCTTTTAAGATTAATGGCTCAGTTATGCCAGAACTCCCAAATGAAATGCTTCTCCTTTCAATTCCATGGAAAAAACCTACCCCTATTTCCAACCTAGCTCAACCAAATCACTTAGTAGATAATCTGTTCTTCACTGGTGAGTGTAACGCTGTGATGAACTTAGGAGTGATGAATTGTGGTAATGACTGAAGAGCTACAGTGGTGACCAGTGAATTCAGGCGTGGACTCACCGTTACTGTGGCTAGCAGTCCCTCTGGTACGTTTGCCACAATGATGCCAATTAGAAAGATGATGGAGTCCAGAATCTTGTATCGCATGGAAACAGATATAATGAAGAAGAGAACACCGATGGAAATGGCCACTCCTGCCACCAAGTAGACAAAATGCTCTATCTCAATAGCAATGGGTGTTTTCTCGTTTCCTACTCCCGATGCGAGAGAGGCAATCCGCCCGATGACGGTGCGATCCCCAGTGTTGATCACGATGCCAGTAGCAGTGCCTGCAAAGAGAGAAAAGACTGTCAGCTCCAGGAGAGACTACTCCTGACTTCTTTGTCCGCTACTGGTTGATAAGACCTATCTCAGCTTTAGTGTGACTGAGTCTTCACTCCAGAATTACATTCTTCCCCTTAGAAATCTCACAGCTCTGTTGGTGAAGAGAAGGCCTTAAGCTATTATATGTAATCAGAGTCTTTTTTGATAGTATTTCAGTAGGAATGGAGTGTTATCCTGGGTACCGTGTAGTCTCAAAGCAGCTAGTCCCTCTGGGACATGCACCTTTTAGTGCTGACAACAGGAACAACACCTTTATGCGTGCAGAGGTGTACACAGAAGCATCCACAAGTAATTACAGGCATCTGCAACTTGACATTCCTAAACACAGCGATGGAAAGACCACAAGGAAACCACATTGAATTGATTGTTGCATGCGTAACTAGGCTCAGTGTTAAAACAAATGTCTCATGGGTTGATCAAAGTATGACCAGCCCAGTGCTTAAGGCTTTATTTTGGTGTTCTTGGAACAACAGTTTCTTGTGAGCAATTAAACCTTTCTGGAATTCCTTGAAGTAGAATTGCTTAAAATGATTTAGTAGTATTATGCAGCACCCTGTACAGGTGCCGTTTGTGGAGGCCCTCCTCGTTGTCTGTACACACCTTCCACGCAGGTGGTGGAGTAGAACGCGATGTTCCTGGTCTCCAAGGGGTTCTCGTGGGTGAAGTCACAGGAGCGAGACTGCGGTTCTGATTCCCCTGTGAGTGAAGAATTGTCCACCTTTAATGAAACGGAGACATGCCCACGTTAAAGTTAGTAGTACGCAGTTATGTCTAGCCCAGAAGGCAAGGCAGCAGCACATTTAATAATTGCTGACGAGGCCACCATCTCTCTGTGCCTGCCCTCTGAGAGAGTCGCTGTTGTCACTGAGAAAATCCATTTCTGTGGCAATTCAGTTCAATGTTGTTGGTCTGCTGGTGGGATTTTCAGTAGCATCCTGAAAGAAAGCATGGTTTGAAGGTCTGCCTCCAGGTCTGTGGAAACTCCTAACACTGTATTGGTACTTCTGCCTCTGTCCTGGTGTTGCTAGAACATGGTATGGACCTAATGGCTTCTATTGATGTTCAGGGAGTGGAGATGTTAGTCCTAGATGAGCTGAACATCACAGTATAGATTCTGAACTCTATGATTTAATTACAGTATGCATCATTAAAGCTCTAATAACTCACATTGGGTGCACGGAAATTATTTATATGTAATAAGAGTCTCTAAACCATGTTTTTCCTTTTCACCCATGCTCTTTAAAGTACTGTTTACCTTACATCCCTGAGTAACGATCAGACGAATGTCTGCTGGGATCCTATCTCCACCCTTTATTTCCACAATGTCTCCAACCACCAGCTGCTCTGCTGGCAATTCCTTCTTTTCTGCATCTCTGATGACAAGAGCTTGCTGAAAGACATGAGTGACAAAAATTGTCATTGTGCCATCCTCTAAACTCCTGCCAAGAGGTACACTCAAGTTGGCTGTATTGCCATTTCGAGGTGCATTATTAGAATGAACTTTCATCTTGAATGAAACGCGTTGGTTGTTCTCACCTGTGGGATCATTTTACTGAAGCTGGCCATGATGTTTGTGCTTTTAGCTTCTTGGTAGTAAGCAAAGATACCAGTGAGGATGACAACCAGTGCCAGGACTACTCCAAGGTAGAGCTAATCAATGGAAGATATAATCCGGTTAATTTAAGACAAGCGTTCAGCAATTCCTCTGCTAGAATAAATCATAGCTCTGTATTGTTTCAGGAGTCTTTTAAAGTGAGGTATTGGCCAGGTTAAAAGAGAGTTTAAGAAATAAACTTTCAAATTTTGCCCTGGTAATGATAAATAAAGTGGTTTTTTTGAGTATGGAAAGGGCTTTTAGTAGCAAGTTCCTCATCTCTCTAAAAGCCTTGTCTAAACTGTACCTGACACAAACCCAAATAAATTGTATTCCGGAGTTACACACAGCGTAACTCATAAGGGAATTGGTGTCTAAGACTCCAGAGTCCTTTGTGGACTTTAGTATTGCTCTCGTGAGTACTCAAGTATTATGGGTAGCGGTTATAAAACCTTTGGGTAGGCACTCTTAGACTGAAATGGTATGTCAGGTATTTTAGCATTTATCAGAAATGTTTGGTAGTAGAGGGAGAGTTCTAAAGGAATAAAAGGCCTCCTTTTAGTTATTGAATAACTGTGAAGTAGTATTGAAATGACTGAAGATTGTCAAAGGGTCAAATACTCACTTTGTGGTTATTCAAGTACTTACATTGTCAAAGGGCGATTCAGCTCCCTGGGCAAGCTGAATGCCAAATGAAATCCAGGAGAAGACAGCTCCTATCCATAAGAGGATGGAAAACCCTCCCACCATCTGCTTGAGGAACTTGACAATTTCAGGGGTGGCTTTGGGAGGAGTGAGCGAGTTGGGACCATCCCGAGCCAAAATCTCTGCTGCTCTTGCACTGGAGAGACCCTGCAAAAGTAAATGACATGGTTAAAATGAAGTCACAGGAAAAAAAATTTATCTCAAGTCTGAACAAAATTCACATGCTGGTTTTTTCCTTAAATGTTGTATCACAGCGGCAGTGACTGGCATCTTCAATTTCCAAACTTCCTCGTTTCAGAGCAGCTAGTATTAGTTATCTGCTATGAAGAAACAGGTATTTCTTTACTGGGACATTAAATCTGGGGCTGTGTCCATCAGGAGTTTCATTCTGTTGGTTATCTATCCGTTAAGTATACCTGAACCTTATAAGAGAGCAGCTCTTTCAGTGTTGTTTGTGCATTTCCACCAAAACTTTTGTAGTTCACGGGTTTCTTGAAATTCTTGTCTGTACTCTGGCCACGTTGCAGTGCTCTGATATTCAGGTGTTAGGTGTCAGAGGGACTCAGGTGCATAGGGTCTCAAATCTGGTCTTTCCTTCAAGATAAAATAATTTCCAGTGCACTCCCTTGCTATAAATTGCTACAGACGCTGCCAGTGAAAAATGAATTGTGGGGAAATCAGAATACCAGGTAAAGACTTTAGAAAAGCTGAGGTCCTGGTGCAAACTTTGAGGTCATGTTTTGTGCAGGGATTTTGATTTCAAAACGGTAGATTAGACTTCAGACTTGAGAGGAGCTGCAGTTCACATCCAGGTCAGTGCTGCACATTGGCTTGCTGGTTTAGGCTTTATTGGGAGTTAGCGCATGGTACTGGTGCGTGCATCCGCACATCCAGCTGGGTGTGAGCCTGGTGAGGTGAATGCTTTCCTTCTGCTTCTAGGAAGCTTTGGGTGAGCCGGCCGCAAGGTAAGGCAACTGATTGCGGCAGCGATGCCCTGTGGACTTACTTTGTGGATGCTTGTACCGTACTTTTCCTCCAGTTCTGAAGTGCTGAGTTTGTGATCCTCCTGGATTACAAAAGAGACAGTGAGAGTGAGCAGAATGTCAGACTTGGAAATATTTATTTCAGGATCTGGAGAATGTTCAAACTGCCTGGATCCGAGAGCATGGATCCAATTGCTAGTGTGACATCCCACCGTCAGGAACAGGCAATATGCAGTTTGCATATTGATCAGCAAAATGTCTTCCACTGGAAGATGGTATTTTTTATTTTTTGGGGGGGAGTACTTTTGTAAATAGCTCCCTCCTCCAGCAAATCTGTCACGGGAACAGAATGGTATTTTCATGTTAATACTGCTTGCCACAAATGTCTGTGCTGCTTCTAGTTCCTCTTTACATGCTAGAGGACTCAGCATTCAGTACCATGGGCAATATGCTGAGAGAGGGAAAGGGTGTGGTGTCAGAATATGTGTGACAGCAGTCTTTGCACGTGATTGACAAGGTAGAGTATGTGAAATAATTCGCCACAGTCTTGTAGAAAGAAGCAGGAGGTTCTAACCACTGCTAAAAAAGATGTGGGAGAAGGAAATCTCAAAGCTCTTCTTTCCCTGCAGGGACACCTCTGTGGTGTCTTTGACCTAATTATGTCTTGTGCTGAACTGAGATTTAGAAGCCAAGAATTTGCAAGATCTCACAATTGTTTTCACAGAATGATTCATTGGTACTTGGATGAGTCAATTAACCTGTCTGTGCTTTGGTTTCTCTTCAGAAACCTGAGAGTAATGTTACATCCCCTGCTGGCAAAGATAAGATACGTTCAGAATTATTGTAGCTACTACTGGGTAGATCTTGGGAACGTGACGGGTAAACCAATGACCCATTTTGGGGTTTCCTTACTTTTGAAATACCATCTAGCCTATAAATAGCCTCTCCTTTGAGTTGCTCTCAAAGCAATTCAGAAAAGAGGTCAGCGTAATTACCTTCGTGTTTCAGATTGGGAAACTGAAACGTATAGAGAGGAAGCAACTTTTCCAAGATCAGCCAGCAGGTCAGTAGCAAGCCAGAAGTAAAATACAGGTTTCTTGAGCTTAGTGCAGTGTCCTTGAAGTATAGTTTGGGGAGAAAAGCCCTGTGCCTGAAGGTGAGGCATGCTTTTAGATCTACTAGAAGTCTCTGGAGCAAAATGCTGTGCTTCTACCTTCCCCTCTGTTCCCTGGGTGACTCTGCAAGTGACAGTTCACAGGAAATACTGATCACAGTTATTCCATCTAGGAATAACTCCTCTTGGGGAGACAACGTTCTGTACCGTTGGTGGCTTAATTAAGCCAGAATCATTCTTTCATTATAGGTATTAATCTTACACAGGCTTTGGGAGCATGAGGGAGCAAATCCTTCCCCGCATTCGGGTTTTCAGTGAGCATGTCTTTACTAAAATGACAGTGCATCAGTATTTGACTCCTCTTTGCTGGACTGCCTTCAGACCGTGGGCTGTCCTGCTGGGTTAACGGGAGCTTAGCAGCACTCACCAGGTCCAGTTCTTTCTTCAGATCTTCAGTCTTTTTTTTCTTGTTGCCTTTTAAGTCTTTGTACTTCTCCTCTTCATCTCCAGTCTCTGTTTTTTCTAGATCTTTTGTCCCATAGATCTCAACTGAGTAAACATCAGACTTTTTCTGTAAAAGAAAAAAGGTTTTGGCATTGTTGTGAACAACCGCTGGGACTTGAAGGAAGCAGGAAAAAATACCACAAACAAGTCAAACTCTGGCAAATCTACTTTTTTTAGACAAGCTACAAATTGCTACTGTCTCTTTCTCCTTGCAACTTCGACTGCTAGTTCCTGTCTTATCCTGAGATCTCTCCAGCATGTGTTACAGTAATTATGGTCAGGTCTTCAGCAGATGTAAATTACAGTGATTCCTTTCGAGATGTGCAATGCCTTTAGGAGCTTATGCTCTAACCTAAAGCGTAGGAGTACTGCCCAGGATCTCAGCGCTGCTAGTGAAAACCTATTTATCAGCTCCAGGTGTATCAGGGCACTGTAAAAGCAAAAGGTTTTTAAAAGGAAAGGGAAGAGGAAAATATTCATTGGGAACTTGCCTGTTCCTGGAGCGTTTTAGATACATGACTTCAATATTTACATTTCTTTTTTAATTAAAATTAACATTGACACATTTAAGTTTACACATTTACACTCAATCACGTGGTGAGAAATGGAGGCAAACACCATCCTGGTAGCCAGGGAGAAGCAAGCTTCTTTCTTTTCACACAGAGCTCGGAACTGACAGGGAGTCAGCAAACTCTTCACCCATTTTTGCCCGCCTGGTGTCGGGTACAGGAAGCTGCTAGCCTGGGGAAGCTGCTGGACTTCCAACAATGTTCTGCTTTTACTGGTAACTTGGGGATTGTGATGTTTCCTAACTTCAAGTTAATACTGCAGTCTGAAGGGCAAACTTCCTGTGTTGCCGATTTACCAGCTTCTATAATCATCACGTACCAGATCCTAATTATCTTGTAAACTACATGCCATGCTTTGGAAGAGCTGGCATGTACACCACACATAGTGGGTGACCCCATTTCAGAGGCTTCCGTACAGATTGAGCATCAGAGCTTCGTGAGAGTCACGCTGGATCTTATCTGATGGGGTGCTTCACTAGTGGGACAGCTCTAGCTCGCTGGCTGCCGCTGCTGCTGCTGTCTAATGAGAACACAGACACTCTGCAGGGCATTTCTCAGTGTGTGGACCCCTGCAGAGGTGGTATTTCACATGAGCTGAGAGTAGGCATCTTAATTACATACACACTAAACCAGAGAGCTCCAGCAACGGAAACAGCAAGGAAAAAAAAACGGATTGGGCCAGCTTATTACTTCACACTGTTCTGAACTCAAAAGTGGCCTTATCCTCAGGTGCCCTTTAACTAGGGGCATGTCGAAGTCTAGAGGAAGGGAGAGGCTAAGAGCTGGTGAGTAGTTTGAGGAGTTAAAAGTCTGGAATCCCCTTCCTAAAGCACTTGAGTTTGCCTGGTGATACATATCCCAGATGAAGCACATCTGTTACAACAAGTTCTATGTTTTATGTCTCACCAAAGATTCACAATCTAGTTTATCTATTGGATTTTTCCTTCACCTTCCTCCTCCTCCTCCTCTCTAACTAACCCACTAAAAAATCTGATCAGCTTTTGAAATCGCCATAAAGTAGAGAGACCAGGAGAGAAAGAAAACAGCTATCTATTGTGAGAACTTAGCAGATGGAGGAGAATAATAAAGAAAATCAATGAAGTTGGTAGAATCTATTGATCACTTCTATGCATGATCTATATTCAACCTTTAACCTGCAGATTCCCATAAAATCTCTGATTTTAGCATTTGCAAAAGGAACTGTTGATATGAAACTAGCCAGTCCTCAAATTCTTCCCTATCCAATCTGATCTCTTTATTTGTTGGGATTAAAGGCACATACTCATCTACAGTGAATTTTAGTCATTGCACTGAGTGCCCAACAGTATCTAGCATCAGTTGCATTTTTCACTTAGCTTGTATTTATAATGGATATATATGTATTCAAACAAATTAATGCTTGTTCTTAAGAAGAAGCACACATGCAGTAGCAGCAATTCTGTGAGCAGTGTACTCACCTTTACCATCTCGGTGAGCTTATTCCTTTCCTGATGGAGTGAAACAGCTGAACTAAAGGCTCTGGATGATAAGCAAAAGCCCAGCTGGAGAGTGAAGCGGCTCAGAGCAGTTTTGGTGATTGGCCTGCAAAAGCTCACAGAGGTTGTAGTTCCCTCTCAGCTGGCAAGCAGATGTTAGCTGGAATCCTGCTTGCACTTCAACATCCTTCAGGCAGGACGAGTTCGTTGTCCAAAGCCTGTGGAGAAAGAGCACTGTTTGCTAGTGCTTTATAAATCAGCATCTTGTGCTGCCACTCCACCCCTCCCCTTCCAGGTCCAGCCCATCTTCTGTTTCACCTGTAGTAGGTGGAAAAATACCACAGTAATGGGCATGTGGGTTTCAGGTCAGATAGTTTCTAATTATTCCTCTGTAGTGTTTGCTCACAGCTAGGGAACAGGCGTATTATTCATCTTGCTAGAAGCAAAGAGTTTCCTTCTGAGACTTTCCAGCAGCGGACTCCCCTTACGATTTCCAGCTGTCGCGGCCACGTACGGTGGGGTTAAGGAAGTCTGTGCACGTGTGGTCTTGCCTGTTTACATGATGTTCTCTTTCCCTGCCTAGGGTCCCTAAAAGTCGCATCCCTGCCCCGTTTGGGTACTACTAGGAGTTCAGTGGAGCGGTGCTCCTTCAAGTCTCTTACCTTGGACTTTACTTTTAATTCTTGCTTTGCACTTATTGTCTTTTTAACCTTCATGCTTAGCTAAAAAAAGCACTTCCTGGTGCATTTTGAGCAAGAGCACTTAGCTGAACAGCTTATTTAAATTGTTTGTCTTACAACAATTACCAGCTTCCATACAGGAGTGATAATGAGGTTTATGACACTTGTGATACCTGACATATCCCATCACTTAGAAGTAAAGTTAACTTCCTCTTCAGCTCTGAAATTTAACTGAACAAAACCAAGGCAAACATGGTGAAAGGTTTTCTGTACTTGGACATATTTGGGGGAGACTGTCTTTCGTCTGTCTGACAGAACCGGTCTCACTGAACAACGCAGCATCTCAGCAGTTGGTGTTTTACATTATACAATTCATGAGCTTCAAATTGCATCATTTGAGATGCTGTGAGGTACCACAGTCACTAGCAGATGATGACTCAAGTTGTGGTGAGAGATAGAACATGTTAATGGAGAGAACTAGTGTTGACCGTTCCAAGCCAGCTGTCTGAGTTGTTGGTGTAGGGAGGGCAACCAAGCGACATCCTTTACTGCTTCAACAGGAGCCTGAATAAATTCATGTTCAAATCACAGGCAGGTTCCCAGTGATTCAAGCACCATAGCTCCTTGAACAACACTTACATCAAAAAGCCAGGCTGTTCCCACTTCTCGCTTTACGTGTCTTGTTTTTTTTCCATGGCATTCCTTAATCTTAGAACATTATGCAAGGTACAGAAGTGTATCTGGCAACCTTTCAGGTTCAGTTTCTGCTGTTTGTTGTATTGAGAACCAGATTGTGTCCTGGGGCTTTAATATAAACCTTTTCATATGTATATAAGTATTGGAGATTTCACAACGTGTGCCATGCGCACGAGCAGTGACACACTGACTGTATCCAGTGCATCTGCCTGTGTCGTGTGTTACCCCTTCCTGCAGTTGTCCTCTCTACTGCTGGAAAAAGATACTGGAGCGAGTCGATTGAGTGGACCTCAAATGAGACCGCTGAGGCTGGAAGGGCGGGCTGGGGGTGTGAAAGGAAACAGACCTGGAAATAGGGAGATGCCTTCCAGGAACGCTGCTGGGTTGTCCAGCAGATCTGTTGGCAAAGACAGCGGGCTGCAAAATGTGAGAACGGGGCTAGCATACTTACACAGTGTTTACCTGGGAGCTGGGATTTCTGATGCAGTGGCAAGGAAGAGCGGGTAGATGGGAAAAAAGAATGTGTGTTGTTATACCCTTCTGTTCACAGATCTGTAAAAACAACTACCCTCTAGTTTTTAGTAATGGTTTGTGATTTAGAACGTTATCTGGGTCACTTGGCCAGGTTTTGCATTTGTCTTCTATAAATCATGACTACTTTTGCCTGGGGACAAACGTTAGAAATGCAAAGCAGAAAAGCGTTTGGCAACGAAGTGCCCCATACGCCCTGGTCTGCATGCAATATTTACACTGACACATCTGTCTTCTTAAGGGTATGTTTTGTAGCAAATTAATTATGGGAAAGCCCGATAAAGAGTACCGTAGCTTAATATTTACAAACTATTGAGCTGGGTTTGCTGCTGACAAGCAAGCTGTATCGAGCTGCCACGTTCAAAGTGTGATATTGATGCTTAAAAAGTTCTGTGGCGGAAATTTCATTAATTTTGCCCGCTGAAGTGATTGTTTTCCTGTGAGTTACAAAGTAAACGTGAGAAACACTGTAAAAAACCTCCAGTTTTCCATGAAGCAGTATGCTGTGATTGGACGGTGTAACATCCCACTGCTGGGAGGAATGATCCTTGTCAGCAGTAGTCGCTTGCCACTGATGATCTTGTATTTTGCTGTGTGGCCCTGATGAAAAGGTACCAGAAATAGAGCCCACATGAGAACTTGGCCTGCAGTTCTGGACAAGTCCTTGTACGCAACCGAGTCCTGCCAGAGAAGAACTTGTGCCTTGGTTTGGCAAGACATGGCTTGTGTAGAGAGGACTATAGCTGGGTCTGTGCCAGAGAGCTGTAATCATCATGTGTGTCTGCAGTGTGTCTCAACATTCACAGCTGAGCCCTGTTTAGAAGGTAAAATGAATTAGTGTTGTTCTGGTTTCTAAATACCAGTCTAGAAAAATAACGTGTCCTTCTGAATTATGATATCTCTTGCCACAAGAGACACGGTATGTCTCTTCACCAGAATTAAGATGTATTTTGATCCTGTTCTATGCTCCTGTATAAAAGTCCTGGAGAAAGACAGCCAGGAGAATGCTTCGCTGTTACTAAACACACGGAGACCACATTTCTTAACGTGGGGTGTGTGCAGGCTGCAGGTTACCCGTAACTCTGCTCAGATTTGCAAATTCATTCAGGTTGTGAAGCAAAGGTGTAAATGTTTGTAAGGGCTTTTGGAGTAAGGAGAACGTTTGCTTGTTGAGCTTTGCTGTTCTTTATATGCCTCCTGTCTTACATGAAGCGGGGCTTGGGGTAGCAAAAATGGCAGCAGGCAGGAGTGAAGAAGATGCAGGAGTGGTTGGCTGATCTGTACCTAAATTGGCTTTTGCCAGGCATGGTGCAGGCTTGCTGCCTTTCTGCGGGGAGAGCGGCAGAGGGAGCACAGCAGCCTCTGTGCCTAGAGCTTTCCGTGCTCGTTCACTGCTCTCACTCCAGCAAAATTCAGATTTCAGTGAATGGAGTGTGTGGCTGTCTTGGTGTCCTAGCACAGGCCTGAGTCCAGTGATGGGGAAGTATTGTGGTTTGGGTTTTTTTTCCTTCAAGGCTAAAGGTAAAAACAAAACCTGAACTTCAGGAGATAGTTTTATGGTGCTGAAATCATCTGTCACAGGTGGGGTAGAACTGCAGGTGAGCTAGGCATGTACCGGCAGGTATGTACAGGAGCTGTGTGATTTCCTTGTACTTTAAGTGGCCTTTAAAAGAAGAATTTGCAGCCAGCCTTCTCCAGTAGCCCTAGCTCCTGTCAGTGAAGGCAAAGTACAAGGGGCTGAGAGTGTATTCGGGGTCCATCCGTAAGCAAAGGTGGGAAGTTTTGAGGGTTCCTTGTTTCCTTACTCAGTGGAGAGAAGAAACTCCCCTCTCAGCAGAGAGAAAAGCTAGTACTAAATCTTACCTTTTTTTTTCCTTCTTCATTTAACCCAAAGATGTTAAACTGTACTTCACAGGCTACGAGTGATGAACCACGCACTTGTATAGAGCTCTCAGGAGCCAAATTAAAACAGCAGCTTAGGTGGCATTTTGACACTAGTAATCTAGGCATTGGTGGTAAACCACTCCTTGTCTGAGTGCCTCCAGCATTCGTCTTCCCGTGACCGGGGAACTGCACATTCTGTTTTACGTTAGTACTGTGTGCAGTTCAAGGAGAGGTGTTATTTCTGTGCTTTTTTCTCATTTTCCTTTCTTGTTGATCAAAGATGAGTAGGAAGTAACGAGGAGCGATAGGTGCAGGCGGGACTGGAAGTTGGTGTGGA
The DNA here is from genome assembly GCA_013400335.1 of Eurystomus gularis. NCBI lineage: Eukaryota > Metazoa > Chordata > Aves > Coraciiformes > Coraciidae > Eurystomus > Eurystomus gularis. The sequence goes on along the minus strand of VZZY01024585.1, from coordinate 170,971 downwards.
AACGCAGTGTAACTTTCATCTTCCAATGTGGTGATATTTCTGGCGTTTCATTTGTAATTGCGATCATAAATGATTTATAGGAATTTGTAAATTCTAGTCTTTCTTTCAAAGAGCTGCTGTCTGGATGCTTTCATCACTCTCAGGCAAAACAATGCACTTTTCCTTTTAAAACATTATCTGATGTGCTGGTTAGTGTGCCAGACCAGCGCATCTAGAACACGCAGAGCCAACCTGAGCTTTGCAGTCAGAGTCTCCTCCTCTAGAACAACACACCCAGCCTCATTCCTGACAGACATCACAGCCTGGCAAGTAGCAGAGGCAAGGTAACGATCAGGACGAAAAAAGGGACGGTTAAGAGGGGTGCAAGTAAGGGCCTATGTGTAGCTAAAGCTGGGTGCATGGGAAGAGAAAACGGATAGTAGCGCAGAGGTGTGCTTACCTCAGAGCTCCTACGCAAACGTCAGCAAGGAACCTTTGGGGTCGCTTGCAAAATACATGGTGTGTGCATGGCTTGTTTTAAGTAACGCTGTCTAGAAACGACAGCGGTCAGCAAGGATTCCATACGCAGCCTCTGGAAGGGTGTTGTCCATTATTGGTCAAAAGTCACTTTGGACGGGCAAGAATTATTTCCTAATTTCGTATGTCAACAAAACAAGCGTTGTTTGGCAGAGATGCTCTTTTGCTTGGAAAATGTTGGTCCTGTGGCTTTTGGGGCTTATTTTGTGCTAAAAAGCAGGTCATTGCACTATGTGACTGCACAAGTAATTGACAACAGATACAGATGTTGACCAGAAAGGTAATTCTTCTTGGAAGATGGCTGAGGTGCCACAGCCAGATGTTTACTGTCTGGATGACCTCTATTGGAAAGTGTTTAAAAATGAGTCAGTTGGTTGAATGTGGGTCGTTCAAACAGATGATCCTTTTTGTACCCTGTGATGTCCTCGCATTGCTGCCGTGTCACCCGGAGTTCTGCTAACTGAAAATGACAGTTTGTGAGCGCAGCAGTGGTGAGTGTTTCAGCTGAGAATGCCAAGATGCTGGCTCACAGCTTGCAACAGCTGCTAGCAGAGCAAGTCGGGATCTTTAGTCACAGCCTGCAAAGCCGAGGGCTGAGACTGACAAAGTGATGGCTCATGCTTTACAAGAGCTGACAGCCAGCGACCATTGCTCTGGTACGGATTGACCTCTGTGTTTGGAATTCCCAGCCAGAACAATGCTAGCAGATTTGCAGGCAGGAAGCAAAGTTTAAATGGCCAGTAATTGAAAAGAACGTTGAAAACTGTGGGCTTCATTGGCTTAGTGGAAGAAAAGAGTAAACCACATATAAAAATGACTGGCTTTAAGCTATTGTTTCATTTTGCCTTTGCATTATTGCGTTCCTGGAAAAGTGGGTGGATTGCACAGACCTGCTGCCAGAGCAGGCAAGGTGGTAGACATCTGTTGAAGCATTTAACAGAGACTTCTGTGACCCCCTCTACTTTGTTTTTTTTCTTTTTTTTTTCATTTACATGAGATATCATTACAGTGGAATTCTGTTGGCCACTTTAAAAGGTGAGGAGGGAGGGGGAGCATTCTCTACCTTTTGAGATATTGCAGACAATCTTTATGTATTCCATTTTTCATTTCTATTTCCTTCTGAAACTCTGTCCTCTGGCAATAATGGCCACATTTGTGTCCTTGAGTAAAACTCAGAGAAGTCTTCTGGGGTGAGACAAAATGGTCTTGAAATAGTTGAAGGTGTTACACAACTGAGATGTTTGAGCTGTGATACGAAGTTGCAAACAGCATTTTACCTGTGGAATTTGAAAATCAGGTGGGTTTGTACACAGCCCAGAGCAGTGTGAAATCTTAGCCGCACAGACCTTGCACTCAGCCTCGTACAGAAAATATTTAGGGTCAAGAAAAACTTGTTTCATATTTGTCAAAGCCACAGGAAGAGGCTTGGCCTAGTCTCCGTGTCCCTACCACCAGTGCCCCTGATTTGGTCCCACGCCATCCTTTGTACTTGTAGCCCAGTGTCTCACTTCAGGGTCGCGCAGGCGGTCTGAGATGTTGCCGGTGAGAGATGAGCAGTCTGAAAGGTAAAATGCAGAGCTAGAGAAAGTGCTGGTGCCATGACATAGGGCCTTTGCACGATGACCGTAAGAAATTCCCTGTGCTGGTTCTCACCAGTTTCCCAAAGACAAGCTGTTTTGGTCCTGCAACATACGTTACTTCTGCTTCTGCCATGATACAGAAAATCACAACAAACAACTCCCCTGGCTCTTAGCTCCGTCCAGTGCAAGTTTTACATGCTGGAGCTCCGTACGCGTGGAGGGGTGGCCTTGAAGGGAGCAGTGACTGTAAAGAGAGGAAGGAGCTTCTGCGCTCTCTTCAGAGCCTTCCGTGAAGCCCACGGGAGTGAGGTGCTCTGCTGCCACCGTTGTCATCGCCTCCCCGTACACCAGTGCCGAGCATGTCCCTGGACGTGAGCAGAGCTTCACTTTGCGCTGTCAGTCTTGGGGCAGTTAATGCTGTAGGAAAATCCAGCCTCGCCTCTCACCTACTTTCCTCTTGAGAAAATGCCCTTGACTTCGATTAACACTGGGTATTATTTGACGGCTGCTGAGAACCAGTCCAACCGCTCGTTCGATGCAAATTAGAATAAAGTCAGTTAAGCAAGAAATACAGAAAGATATAGGATTGGGGCTTGGCTAGCAATGAATTCACTAGTTCTCACAGTCTGTTTGCCTTTGGGAATGGCTCGGGATAGCATGGCTAATGTTATCACAAAGAATGCAAAGTTTTGTTAGATGCAAGATGTTCTTAAGTGTTTTGTAGCCTTCAGTGAAGCGTTTGTGTTTAACAGTTCCAAAATGCTGTCTTAAATAGAAAATGTTAGCTGAGTTTTCAGATTTTTGGCTGTAGCTCTTCTGCTTTTCTAAGTCGCATCTGTGGTAGCTGTTTTCACTATGCTTGGTTTGAGGAAAGTCATAGGACTGGGCCTTTTTATTATTGTACTTAAAGGCATTTGTAAAATGCCCCTGGTTGGCGAGTAGTGACACCTGTGTGTTAGGGTTATTTTTTTTCCATCAGTAGGTCTAATAATAATTGGCAAAGGAGGTCAGGAGCATCATCTCTGCTTTACAGATGGAGAAACTGAGTCACGGAGAGGCAGTGACTTGTGCAAGATCAACCAGTCCTAGTCCTGGGGTCCTAGTTGAGTATGGTGTCAACTTGGTTCAGTGTCACAGCCCCCTGCTAAGGGTTTCTGCCTGTTTTCTGACTGCCACCCTCGAGCGCTGATGGAACAGGGTGGGCTGCCAGCATTCCTGTGTAAAGGGGTGCAGAGAGGACCGCTGTTTGCTGGGGACATCAGGCTGTGGGAGCTGGCAGTCCCCCCAGCCTGAGCGCTTCCCCAGCAAAACCAAGAGCAGCAGCAAGGTCCCAGTGAAAGGATGAGACCTGAGGTTTCTGTTTGCTTGATTTGTCCGTGTCTCTTCCCCCTATAATCTGCCTGATAGCTGCAAAATACACTTAAGATCTCCTAGTACAGAATTGCCCAGGATGGGATACAGCTCACCTAATTTAGCTCTGAGGCTACGCCAGTCACTCGGGTTGTCTTTATAGCCAAAAGGAAGAAAGAAGCACCTCGAGACAGCAATTCATCTCATTGGTGTGAGGTGTATACAGGATAATAACTACCCTGTAGAGGCGTGCTGTTCTCTGCCTGGATCAGGAGCAGCCTGGAAGAATACTTCAGATGACATGCCTGCCTTTCAGAGGAGGCAAATCCTGTCCTTAGGAACAAATGCATATTGATGAGCCCAGGTGACATGGTTTAAATATTGTAACAAGCGTTTTCCAAGCTTGCACTGTTTGGATTTGGCTGTTGTGTACAGACACGACTGAACCAGTCACAGATGTGAGCTTGTGTAGTCCCTGGGCTTCCTTTTAGCACATCCTGCTGGGAGCTGAGCTTCGGTCGGTTGCACTGCTTTGCCATGGGGAAATATCTGCTGTTAATGCTGATTTTTACCAGAAGAGGACCTTGCAAGTCCCATCAGGCTTTGCTTTAAGAGTCAATTATTTGGAATGTGTCTGGGATGAGATAATGTGTAAAAAGCTAACTATGAGTGAAAAGCTCCTTCCGTCCCCAAGTCCATGTTCAATACGCCAGGTTTTGTGATGAGTATGTAGGTGGTGGCTGAGGTCTATCATGAGTTACGTGTAGGTAAGCACAACAAGGTGACTTTGTTGCAAATGAGCCAGACCAGCTGGGCAATAGCTTGTGTTTTTGGCAAGAAGGACAACAGAGTCCTTTTGGTAGTGGATCTGCCCCAGGTGGTTCCTGGGATGCAGGAGGTTGTTCCTCTCCTGAAGACCAATGCCATGTGCTCCAAGTCTTTCTCTGGAAGTGGGAGAGAGGAGTCAAAAGTGAACACAGTTATAGGAGATGCTCTGAGCTTGGTAAGACTGTGAAGCGCAACATACGCTCGTGCTCTTGATAACCATGTGAAAAGATGGACAAAGCAAGGGGTAACTGTCAGATGAGCTGCATTATTCCTTCCTTGCTGCTGGGTGGCCTGTCTGCAGAGCTGTTCCTGCAGCACACGGAGTGGGGCCGTGCAAAGTGCTCAACCTGAGCTTTGTGCTTGGGAAGGCAATTCTGATGTGTCGTGATACTCTTATTCCAGACGTTTTCCAGGACGTTGTGAGGGTGATGGGGGTGTCCTGGCACGACTGCACCCTGCAGCAGCAGGCAGGCAGGGCAGAGACCGCTGGCTTGCTGGCAAATGAGCTGGCTCCAGAGCTGGAAGCAGCATAATCACATCAGCACTGGGCTTGTATTAATGAGCTCTGCTGCATCATGGCAGTAATTGGTATTTGCATAGCACTTTGCAAATATGAAAGCATTGCTTAAATGCAAATGATAAAGAGGTTGGCTTCCAGCCTGCCTCTATAGCTTGCCCTCTCGGCTAATTAGGCAGTTAGGCACTTGATATGAGTATAAAATAAAGGATTGAATCAAATACCACCATTTTTACAGTTTGGTCCTGACTAGACGGGCTTATTTCTCTTCAAATGTGTGAATGGGCTGTGAAACCATTTGAGCTTAGAGAACTGTTAGTGGAGGAACGCGCAGGACTTTGGGATCTCGATTCCACAAGGTGCCCTGAAAGCCATGGAAACGGCCGTGCTCTGGTTTATTTAATGTGAGCCGTTGTGGGATGAGATTTACGGTGCTTAGCACCCTCGTGCTGGCTTTACTTGGGAAGCGTTCATCCTTCTGGGGGTCGGCGTCAATTTAAATATGGGAACGTGCATAGCTCAGTTACTGGCTTGGGGTTTTGCTGGACGCCAGCCAGGTGCTCTTTAGCAGTAGTAAATTTTGTCTTTGTCTCCTCATGTAGTTGGTTTAAATTGCAGTGCAGTTTGGGCAGGCAGCACAGTGTACACAGATAATGCATTTAGAATGGCTATAAAAGTTTCAAAATATGTATTATTCCTCCCTTCTATGGAAACTGTAATCATGGCAAATTAAAATGCATGAGTTAGTGTTTTCTTCCTTGGAAGTGAGGTCGGATACTTTGATATTTCACATGCACATAATAGTACTCTTTTTTTAGCTATTTCAGAACCCTGAGAATTTACACTGCTTGGCAAAATGTGGCTTTGTATTCATAGCGTGTAGGAGTTCAGGCTACCGCATCATTTGGAAATAGATTACTCTTTAACATAATGTATTTTAAGATTAATAATTTCAGAAGTTTCTGAGCATCCATTCAAGAAAGCAGCTTCTTGGAACAATGTCTGTTTTTATCGGGTTGTTGCACAAAATCAGCATTGCCTTCAAATATTACTGTCTTGCAGTATCATCGTAAAGTATATTATTCAGCTGCTGAAGTGGTGCTACAAAATGAGAATCATTTTATCATAAAGTGAATGCATGTGAAACCAAACATCAGAAAGGAAGAATTATCTGCTATGCTAGTAGGAAACAAAGAGTAAAATACAATAGTGAAACAGCTTTGCAAAGGCCACCAAAGTTCAGAGAGGGAAAACAGCATCATAAAGGAAATCAGTCTTAATAAATTACCAGTCCTGTGAGAATTGTCTCGTACTCTGAAAAGTAGTTCTGTGTTTTTCTTCTCACCAGAATGATTAATGGACTGATTCTGCCAAAGGTAGCATGTTTAAGCAAAATGTAAGCTCTAAAAATGAAAGCTTAGTATTTTTGCAGCTGCCCATCGTGAAATTGGGCTCTCTAAGGAAGAGGCAAAAATGAGAATACTTGCAGAGGAAGCTGAACCAATGAAATAAAGCAGTTTAATTTTGATCCATCAGAGGAAACTGGAAGCACATTAGAAAGATGTATTATCCCCAGATAAGTTCCTTGCTTTTGCCCTCTCCTCCAACATCATTACCTTGGTCACTTGACTGTGGAATTAAAAGTAGAAGCCTAGCCAGTGCAGGCTTTCCCTCTACACAGAAATGTGCCCTGCTGGTTTCAGTCTCCTGCTCTGAATTGCCCTGTGAGGTTTTGTCGTTCTCTGTGGGCTCTGTGAAACCCAGGAGAGCAACACGGTAAGTTTAGCTCTCATGGTGGCTTGAAGGTGCTGCTGTCAGGAGCCATTTCCCATTTCTTCTGACAGAAATGCTGGCTGCCTTCAGACACATCCCTGCTCGTTATTAGCTGCCTCACGTGCCTGTGTGATAACTCGCTGTACGATTGTGCCCCCTGCAAAAAAAGCTTTAATCTAGTATAGCATCTAGTTTGTTAGCTGGAAGTAACGTGTCCTACACTGTATTTGGACATACTGTTTGCCAGTTAAAAATTCTGAAGCAATGGCCTATGTTGGAGCAGCACTGCTAAAATGTTCGGTGTGTGAGAGGTGTGCCAGGAGTTTGTAGGTGAATGAACCGGTTCCCATTCGCTTTGCTTTTAAGGCACACCAGTGCTTTTCAGCACTCCAGGCTCCTGCAGGACCTGCCAGTGCTGGCCTTTGGATTTACACAAACCTTGCTACCCAGGGAGAGCAAGTTGTGAAACGGTACTTGAGAAGTGTGAATTAATGCATTTCCAGTGGAAGCAGGTGGCAAAGCTCTGTCAGGTACGCTGTTCTGGATCAACGTATGATTTACATATACCCGTCTTCCTCATGGAGGTGAGTCAGAGGATAAAGAGTTTCGGTCCGATGAGGAACCAAGTCTCTATTTCAAGTTGCTATACATTCTTGATCTCTCTTGAGAGAGGGATAGCAGGGACTGAACACCTTAGCTGATATCACTGATATCTCAAGTGGGAGGAAGAGGATCAGGAGAGCGGGAATCACAAGCCTGGACAGAGCAAGCCAAGCAGGCAGTGGCTGGGGGTAAGCAGACTCCGCTTCGCCTGCGGCTGCTGCTGTTCCCACCTCTCTGTTCTCTGTCCTGCGCTCCTGACATCGTTCCTCTTTTTATATTTCTAGCCTGCTAAACACTGTTGGGTTTTGCTTTGTGCAGTGCTCTGTCCGTGCAATGCAGCATATGCCGGTCTGTCAGTAGTTATTTACCATCTGAAGGTAGGTTCTGAATCTTTGAAACTGCCCGTTGTGTGACTTGGTTGTCAAAATCATGGAAATACTGCCTGTGTAAAAAGTGCTGCTTGCAGTCGTATATCTGCCTTGGACGTGTGAGTGCCGTCAGCATACAAAGGCTGTTAGGTGGATAGAGTTCCTTTTGCAGTCAGGGTAAGCGTGAAATCCAGTTTTCCTGGAGTTTTCCTTTAGCAAAAAACCTGGCTGTAATACCAGCATATTGGGCAGGAGAGGGAGCCTTCACTTTTGGATGTCACATCATTGCTTGTGATTAATTCCTTTGGGTTTTGTGAGAATGCGGGGTGTCATTGCATTAGAAAGCGTGTTCGTGGAGACAATCCATTTATCAGGCCAAGAACACATTCTCTGTCTACTAGACAACAAATTAGTTCCTTCCTTATCGAGACAGATAATAAGGGATATCCTAAGCCAGAGGAACAGGAGAGGGCACGGCATGAAGCTGACAAGATCAGAACCAAAAATAGAAGCAGGAGATGAAAAATATATTTGTTAAAGAATTGCTGCAAAATACAAGTGATCTACTGCAGCAACTCATTCACCAAGGGAATTTGGCCTTGCCTCACTCTAATCTAAATTGAATCTAATTTAGATTCCAAGCGAGGGATGGGAATCCTTTCCTAAACCAAAACAAGCCTTGCCACCTCCTACCTTTTCATTACTCATTCCTTAATTTGTTTGGGTTTGTTATGTAGGACACTCAGGAAGAATAGCTCAAAGCTGTGTGCGCCTGTGCTAAATCTGATGTTACAATCGCTGCTTTGCTGTGCATTGGGTTGATTTTTGATGCGGTTACAGCACCCAGAGCCAGTGATGTGCCTCTGCCTGGGGCCCCCAGGAACTCGGGCGGGAACATCTTTCTCTTCTTTCCTGAGCACTGAATTACTTGCACTGCTGCTTGGCTTGGTCTGGGCAAGCCCACTACAGCCTTGGGCTCAAGCAGTTTCTCTGGTTTTTCATTCTAAAAGCAGCTCTGCTGATGCCTGCATACATCGATCAAAACCATCCCCGAAGAAGGGACTGGAAGATAGTTTTCTTCTTTTTTGAGATATAATGCTTGCTGACCTACTTTCTCTTCATGCATTATAAGCTGATAAACAGCAGAACTTGGCCTCCTAGCCTGTGCACGTCTGGGAAGACTAAATGGCACCATTCCCTCCCTGAGGCTTGTCAGGACGCCCAGCACCTGAACTGAGGTTCAGACTGTGGCTCCGGGCCATGGCAGCAAACAGGCTTTCATCAGTCCTCTATTGCTGATTCCCTCTTAAAAGTGCACTGTATTTTTTTCTGAGACTATTTCCAGAGGAGTGAGAGATGAGATTTGGGCATTGATTCCGGCAGAGACTTCTGTAACATGGGGCATGTCAGGACACTGCCTTGGAGCATGTCCCAAACCGTCGTGCTACCTCATAATTTTCAAACTCCCTGCCTGGTTCTTTGACAGTGTCTTGCCTCCCTCACGCTGGAAACTCATCCCAGTTCTGAGGTGTTTGCTTCCCTATGAATGCTCTGCTGCCTTAAGGAAATGTCCTGGGATCCTGTGGGTCTGTGCTCTGGTCACTGCCTCAGTGCCATAAACCTTGTCAGACCCTACACGTGTAGTTCCCGTACAACTAATTTGTCTACTGTTTCTGAACAACAAGCCTGTATCTGAACAAAATGGTGGGTTGAGCAGGTTGTTACGCCCCGGGGGTAAGGAGCTTAGTTACAAGTTCAGGACACGGACAAAACCTGCCTGCAAGCAGTGAGAGAGTTTTGGGGAATGGGAAAATGGAGGGGCAAAACTGGGATGGTGAGAGTGGCCTTGAAGAACTTCAAAGGGAAAGAGAAGCAAATGGTGGAGTTAGGGGGTTTCGGGATACCTCTTGAGAATTTGCTGGAAGAAAAAGCAGATTATCAATTTCCCTGCAGAACTGAAGGTATGGAAAGGGTGAGAGGTTTACAGTGACCCAGAGTGCATGGAGTTTATGTATCTGAAGTCCCGACTGACGGCGAGTTTTCTGCCGTCTCTATCTTAATGCTCATCAGGGCCCTAACGCTCTGTTGTTTGCCAGTTTGTACTTGCTGGCCTCCTTATGGAAAGTATTCTAAGCCACGTGAGATAGGTGTGTGATAAAATGCTTAGTAGCAACCGGCTGGTAATGGGAGTCACAATTGTGGGAATGCTGCTTCCTTCTCATTTCCAGAACTGCACCAAAAAACAAGAACCTCTATCACGTGTGAACTGCGCTCCAGACCGCTCCAGGCAAGGGCTGGGAAGCTTTGTTCTGGTTGCAGTAGGAAATTCCAGTCGAAACCAAGACTGGGTTGGCCTCATTAGAGCAGGACACAGGCGACAAAACATCTCCTTTCCCAAGATTCCCTTCTTGTTGCTGAGGTAGTATTTGGATCTGCTGTTTAATGTATCCAGCCACTTTTCGTGATCCAGTAATTGTGGCATCTTCTCCTACAACCTTGTGCTCTCCTCTGATTTTTCTGGTTCAGTGTTCAGGGAGATTTTTCAGGAATGTAGAGACGCTCCATGAAATACCCCAGTCAAAACGGATGTTTTTCAAAATCTTAATAATTAGATTGGGGGCAGGGGCTCATCATAAATTCTGAGTATTTTTTTAATAAAGTATTTTTAAAATATTTTTTAAAGAGAAATTAGCAACCGATAGTCTTAACATGCAGCTGAGGAGCCTTTCTGCCTACTCTGACAAATGGCAGGTAGTACTTTCCATTGCTGAGCCTGAGTTCTCCTGGAGTAGACCGGGCCAAAGAAGGCTTCTGTCCAAGAGCTCATTGTGTGGACTTTCTGAAGTGAGCTGTGAGCTCTTCTAGCTTCTGTGATAGTGTTTTCATGTGCTAGGAAATGCTGCCGCTGTTAGTGTAAGCAGATCCCATTGGTGACAATGCCAATACTGAGATCAAAACCACAACAAGTCCAAGGTGTTTGGCCGTGGTGTATTTTCCAAGTGTAATCAGAAGATGTGAACCTTCCGAGCCAGCATTTTGGCTTTGAGACTAAAACACCACACGGGAAAATCTATGTGCTGCAGGAAACGTTCCTGGCTGCATTGGGTCTTCTCTATCCATCTGAGCCTGCGTTCAGAATTGGGCCGTGGGTTCCCAGCCTTGTGTTCAGGGCTGCTCCATTTCGTGCTTGTTTTGAGTGTGAGGCATGGAATGTTTATCAAGCTGAGCGATACCTTTTCACTGGAAAACAGTAAATGAGCAAAACATTGGGTCAGTTTATAGAGAACTGTAGCTGTTTGCATATTTAACAGTTAACTGATCATTAAATGCAAATGACTTAATGACCCAAGAAGAAAAAACATACGGGAAGAAGAGGAAAAAAACGTGCAACGTTTCATTCTGAGATAGCACCAAGAGGAGAAAGGTGATTTTATTTTGTTTTTTTTACTGGATTTTGGTCAATCAAGGGCTGTCTGAAGTTCAAAAGACAAAGACAAGGCTTTCAGTACTTTAAAGTACTAAAGTGCTTCCTGTTTGCGTGTCGACACCTGCATGTTCCAAGAGCGGGGCACAAGATAAGGAAGAGAAGAGACTCTGAAGCTTTGCCTAGAAAGGGAAATGAGGTGAGAAGGTTTTGCTGAGCAAGATGCACAAGGGAAGGAGAAGGACCGCTATTGCTAAAGAAGCCCATGTGGGATCATGGGACAACAATGAAGGTATGGGGGTCAGCAGTGGGGCGGAGGCTCAGTGGCACGGCCATTACAACAGGAAACAGGAAGTTTAAGGGCCCTCACCTCAACCCCAGATTTAATCTGTGGCCTTGAGCAAATCGCTTCACCTTGATCTACCTCTGTTTCTACTCTTCCTCATGGGAGGGAGGATTTGACACCTCATGGGTTCAGATGTTCAAAGGCTTTATTAGTTAATGGATGGATCTGTGTGCAGTACCCATGGAAATCAGAAGCAGGAGCAGAATGGACCCTACTTGTCTATGTTGTCTTTCAAATTCTACATTTACGGACCCCACAGTAGATGGGGAAAGAAAATGAGACTTAAATTCTCTGGCATTTTAGCGAAAGCACTTCTTTTTCTGAATTGAAATAAGCTTCCAGCTTTTCTGAGCGTGTGGGAAATTTTCTTTCTGCCTTAAAAATAGCTTCATGCTTGTGCCTTCAGTACATGACAGCGGCGTGCTTTATTTCTTCACGTCTCAGGGAAACAACCAGCGTTGATAGTTATTTGTGTGTTGTTGCTGGGAGAGGGTGGTGATGTCTGTGGTATATGAGAAAAAGGCTATTTATAGAACAAACAGTTCCTTTGTTAGGAAGTGTCATTCCCTGTATGGTTTACATCAGGATAGGTGTAGGAGGAGGAAGGACTATTGTCAGAGCATGGGGAGTTGACCTCTGTGGTGAGCAATCCCAACCCCAGGGAGCACCTTCCCCCATGGCTGTCTGGGAGCGTGGAGAACAGTTAGGTGCAGGAGATGGACACTAGTCCTCACCGGGCAGATGGAGTACGTCTGAGTGCAGCTGGCTGAGAACGTCTGTCGGGGCTCTGGTCTGTAGTGCACAGCTTGGTTTTTAATATAATGAAATCTCTCGCGTAGAGCTTATGTATGTTACAGAAAAAGTTAATTTTGTCTTTCCCTCAAAGGCTTTGCTTGAAGACACTTGACAAAAAGCAGACACCCCGTCATCGTTTGCTCACCACACAGTCTTACCCTTCTGCTGATCCTGTGCAGAAAAGCCCGGAGACAGTCCTGATAATATAAAATGTCTTGGGGTTTTAGAACAAAAACTGCACTTGGCAAAAATGTTGTACACCAAGGATTGTTTGCAGTGCGTGGCAGAAGGATTCACTAGGTGCCATAGGTGTCCTGCAAGCATCCTGGGCCCAGGAATGGTCAGAATTGACTAACTGCTGTACTGTCAGGGGCTGGTGGCTTTATGTAGTGCCATTGGAATGGACATGGTCATGCCGCTGTTTAGTGGGTCACATAAGTAGCCTTTCACCTCGTTCTTACTGGGCATTCGTGACCATGTGGCCAGCTTCCACCAGAACCACTTCTACAGAGGGATGTACAGAGGAACATATGTGCATAGTGTTCTTTCATAGAGTGTTCTCTCTCTGGTATGATCTGCATGACTCCTCATAAAAAATCAATTGTTATCACTGGCTAATTGTACCTGGACAAGGTTCCTACCATGCTGAATTTACACAAACATGAAAGAAAAAGGGATTATGGTTCAAGTGGTGTCCTGTTTTGATTATTCAAATGTATGCATAAGAATAACAATATGGAAAACATTATGTAAGTTGCATAAAATTTAATTCTCTTCAGAACAACAAGCTTTTCTCTCAAGTGTGAGTAATAACAAATATTCTCTTTCTTTTTTCTTTTCTAATAGGAGGTGGTACTCATAATAATGGCCATCTGGAAGCACCATGCCCACGTTGTGTATTTCTGCATGTGTGAGAGTGCTCAGGGAACGTACAGCAGGAGTGTCTCGTGTTCCTGAGCTGTGCAGCCCTACCTCCAGCGCTGGGAGGAAACTGTCGCAGTTCCCAAAGTAAGTACCATCCAGAGCTTTGGCTTTGGTTTTGAGGGTGGGCAGGTAATAATGGCCCCTGACCATCAAGACCAGGAAGACGCCTCCGTACGTTGCTGGTAGTTGGCACTCATTTTAGTCCTTGCCAAAACACAGACTTGAGCTGATGACCCAGTTTCAGCTGACCTTGAAATAAGCAACCTCTGTGACCTTTAAGCGATTACATGACTCAGGTAGCTGGCTGTCCTGGCTGCAGGGCTAAGGGTGCTTTTGGTATGGTCTGTTCAAGGGCTGCTGGTGGAAGTGAATTATTCCCTGTGCCTTCCAGCTTGTCTGATCTCACAGGCATTTTCTGATTTCTTATTATTTTATTTATCTTAAAGAACTGGCTGATACCTGGCAGGAACTGACTGAGATGCCTACTTGGTATCAACAGATACAGATTCATTCTTCTCAGAGCACTGATTTTTTTTAGTTGTAGCCAAAGCCAGTGTTTTGTATATATAGTCTGTAGTTTATTGTAATAAGTGGTAACACACGGTATTACTTCATGCAATAGAGTCTGTTTTGGTGTAGTGTCCTCTCTGTTCCATGTAAACCTGATCTTTAGAGGCACCGTGGAGCAAAGAGCGAGTAGTGCCCATCAGCCGGGCATGAGAGGGGACAAGGGCAGGTGAAGCCTGCAGATAATGGCGCACGATTGGCAAGGCACAGGCAGAGCAGAGTGACAGAGAAGTGAAGGGCTCCTGTGGGAGGAGCGGGAGTCAGGCAGGGCAAAGAGGACACGAAGAGGTGAAGTAGGAGGAGTGAGGGAGAGGAGGAAGGGAAGGCAAGCATGTGGAGTGGAGCAGAGTTGGTACTATATTCCAGAGCTTAGCCTGCACAGGAATTTCTGCATCTCTCTTGCTTTTATCGTGTTACAGAAATCTATTTCTGAAGCTCATATTGAGATTGCACATCACTGAAGTCCTTTATGGCCAAATGCTGTTAGAATTTGACAGGGACCAACAGAAGAGCTATTCTGTTGCAGGGATTTCATGGTTTTGCTAAACCAAGAACTTCAGATCTTTGGGGTGAGAGGAGAGGATTCGCAGTTGCTCGCAGTGTGGAGCATTGCAGCGGATGCAGTTACCATGTGTGACTTTAATGTAGGTTTGCACCCCTGTTTTTTTCCACGAGAATTGATGTACTTCTGTTGAGTTTCCCAGTAACTGGGTAAAAGGTGTAAGTGATTCAGACACATCATCTGTTTGGGGATAAACTAAAGAGAGCTTTCACAGAGAAATAACTTCAATCAGTCACCAGCTGGCACAGTGAAGAGCTCCCAGTCATTACATCCTGGGACAGAAGGGCTGCACTGAGCGTTCGTAAAGCATCTTGCTGCGATGGGGAGTCTCTGAGGAGAATAATTAACAGTCATAACATATGGGTGTTATAGTGGGTGCAGCTAAAAGGACGAGAAACAGTGACACGGATTCTCTAGCTTCAAGATCTGTACTGCCTGAAAAACGTCAGGGAGCAGAGGAGCTTGGCTGGGCTCCGGCGAGGAGAGGGGACAGCGCTATCTGCCGGGTCTGCCGCAGCGCTGCCGCTGTTTCCAGGGTTGCACAGCACAGCGCCAGGCGTATCTTACCTCCTGCCTGCACACAGGCTGTGTGCATACATACATACACACACATACATGCGCACACATACGTGTTCTCCCCCTCCCTCCCTCTCACCCATCTGCCCACGCCTGCCCCCGGGATTTCTCCGTGTAAAATCTTTCCTTTCCTCTGCAGTATTTGGCCTCTGGATAGAAACCTGCGAATCCTCCATGCGCATTTGGGGTTTTTTTTGTGATTATTTGTTTAAAGTTACTAACTATTAAATAAAGTAAGGAAACTGTAGCAGAATAGCTAGCCAGGAGAAGGTGCCTGCTTAGATGCTGAAGTGTAGCAAGGAATTCCCTTTGAAAAACGCTGGGTTTGAAGGAGAAAGTGACATTTTCAAGATCAAAGCTCTGTGTAACTTGCACTATTTTACACAGCACCTTTGAGTTTGACTGGGGAGATGTGCCTCGCTGTCAGAAGACAAAAGACCTTTCAGTTCTGTCCTATTGAAGCTGGAAAAGTTGTTTCTCCTTTCTCTCGTGTGATGTCTAATGTATCGAATACGTGCTTGTCATTTCAGATGAAAGACAATGAAAATTGTGCTACTATGAGGAGAAAGTTGGAAACCTGCAGATGGAAGGTGTACAAAGTTTCTCTTTCACAACGGGAGATGAGATTCTGCAAGATGATGAGTATATCTGACCAAACATCTACAGTGCAAAAAAAAAAATAAAAGGGGTCTTGGACTCCTTCGTATTTCCTGGACTCCTGTGAAAACAAACCCCATTTGAAGAGCTGTCTTCTAGGGGACTTGGAAACGAGCTGAAAGGTGTATGCCCGTGCTTGCTGACAGCTGGAGGAGATGCAGCTTTGTTCACCATTTAAGGAAAAAAGCAGCGGCCAGCACCTCAGTCCAGCCAAGGTAAGACAGGAACACTTGCTGAACAAGCTTTTCTGTACAAAAAATGTGGTAATGGCACGGTGCTAAAATAATTGATGCATTTGGGTATTTTACTAGCAGTAAGAATTCAGAAATTAAATGAGCAAATGTGAATGAATATGTGAGGCGGTCTGACACGCTAATGGATTTTCATCCGCTGCTAAGGTGAATGAGCTGAGGAGAGGCCTAAAAGCGTGTCTGTGAAAGTGCCACCTCATTCGACTGCAGATTGGTGAAAGAGCACTTGGGTTACGGCACACGAAGGCTTGCCTCTGTGCATGTGCACTGCTCGATTTCATGGAGTCCCAGAGAGCAATACCACAAAAGCACCTGGAGCAACACCAGGGCTTACATTTCCTTACAATAGCACACCTCTAAATGTGGCTTGTATTAAAGGTCTTGGGAAAATGTGTGTATTAGTTGCTGATACAGGCTGTTAGCCCCGTACTGGAATGTAGCTCAGTGCATTTCTTGGACACAGAGCAGAGAATTTTCAACCCAGCCTTCAGAGCGCACCTGCTGCTCGGAGGGATCCAAGTCCCCAGGCCCTGCCAGTCTTCTGTGCGCGCGTGGGCTTTGGCTTGCGCCAGACTGCTCTGCATCGGAGGGAGTATTTCTCTGACAGGGAGCACCGCTGTGAGAGGCAGTAAGGGCTCACAAACGGCTCCAGCAGTCTGCTTGCCAGGGCAGTTACTTCTTGCTGGCGGAGGGGAGGACTCAAACATCCAGTCCTTCTGATTCTGAGTCCTGAAAGGAAAACAGTTCTCAGAGCCAAGGGTAAACAGAGGCGTGTTGAACAGCCTGTGTTTTCTCTGGGGGATAAGGATGGCAAAGGGACGGTGTCTTGTGGGTCCTCGGTGAAAGCAGAAAGGGGGAGCAGCCGGCATTACAGTGTCAGAATATTGGCCATCCAGAACAGAGGCCTTGGAAATCAGCTGGCCTCTTCCGCGGGCGTGGGGGAAGTGAAGCCGAGCTCAAGTAGCAGTAGTCAGTCGAGAGCGTGCACAATCTGTACGTAGCAGAAAGACGTCCTGCAGCGCGTGTGACAGAACAGAGCAGCTGCTCAGCACGGAGCATAGCTGTCAGGAACCCGAGGGGTGTGCCCGTGGGGAACCCCACTCCGTTCCATTGCATGGGGAGCTAGATCTGCCAAACCGTGCTGCAGCACAGACGCCGGCAGGAGAGCGCGCGAGAGGGCACAGTTGCTCTGGGTCCCTGCACCTTAAGAGCATTAATGGGGACCTCCCTTCTTGAATGCTGGGGAGGGGGTGAAGGGCATGCAGCGGGGGCTGGGTGCACCCGAGCACTGCAGAGCTAGGCCCCAGCACTGGGAACTGTGCATCAGCTGGAAATGTAGCTCTGCAGATGGAAAGATGTGTGAAGATTCTAGCTGGAGAGTGTATGATGGGCATCAAGATGTTGGCAGAGAATACATCTTAAAACTTGAGTGTGGAAAAGAGAAAACTGAATGAGCTTTTATAACCCTCCAGGCACCCTGTAACGGAACTAGAGAAGTCTTCCCTTGCTAGAGATTTCTGTAGAACGGTTTCTAGAGTGCGTGGGATGGTTGCCTACACCTATTAAATTCAACGTTTTTAAATTGGTATACATTATCTGGTATGACTTTTCTGCAGACCGTTACTGGTTTCGTTGCGGCTAGAGGCTGCTGTGGGAGCAGCGGAGAGGTGAGCAAGTGTAACGGGGGCTCTCTGCCTCCCCACAGCTGTGCATCAGGGGAGCGCTCCGCTGGTGCTTGGTGGTTGTGCAGCTCTGGTGGCCTTGAGGTTGGGATGGTTGTTGATCCTAGTGGTGGGTGTGTGTTGGCTGCTGACGGTGAGGAGGGGCCGTGCAAGGAACAAGCGTTGCGGATGTTCAGCTGCACAATAAAGAGGGTGCTTGCTCTGAAGAGAGCTGATGGGACTGCGGATGGCAGAGGAAGCTGCCGAGATGGCTGTCACAGAGAGGCCGGGCACGTGGGTTTTGTGTTCCCACTCCCATAGCCTGGCTCAGGGACCATAGGAGTGAGGGATTAGTGGGGGCAGGGGGTGCTGAAATTATTTTTATCTCCTCATCATGTTGTGCCTATGCAAAGTGCCAGCCTTTTTTCTTTTTTTTTCCTTTTTTTTTTTCTTCCCTGTGAAGCATTAACTGGGTGGGTTGCCATAGCAACCCCTGCACGATAAGTTGGGCTGCCTCTCACAGCATTCAAGATTTCTCCCTCTCAACATTCAGTTCCCTTCACCGTTTCTCCTGGAGTGCCAAAATGGCTGAGGGCTTTGTGGTGCCGAGCATCCCGCGCCCTTGGGGTTCCTTACGCCTGTCCTCCCCCGTTCACTGGAGGCATTGGGGCCATGCTGGGCAAGGAGGAGCAGCTGTGTGTCCTGGCGCTGGATGGGGTTTGAAGAGTACGTGCTCTCCATCTCTTTCACAGCACGCCAGGGCTGAAAATTGAACCAGGCATCCAACGTGGCATCCCGTTTATTTGCAAGTTCTCCTGAGGAGGGCTGGGCAGTGTTTGTTGCCTGTTCAAAACAGGCACATGGAGAGAGTGGAGCGGTTCTCAGCTAAGCCCAGACCATAGCAAGAGTGAAAGTATCTTATCCTTTCATTCTGAAAACATACAGCATCTCTGAGTAAGTCCAGAGACGTTTTTCTTAAAAAAACCAGCACTGGTTCTTGGCATCTTAATCAACCAGACTGATGACAAGTATTTCTTTCAAATCCCCTTTGGTTTCATCTGTAGCGCATGAAACATGCTCTAGGTGAAGAACAGACTTCTCCAGAGCAGGGGGAGAGGGTCTGATCTCCACTTACTTCTCTGACCTGTAGCTTTTTGCATTACAATCCACCCAAATCCAAGCCCAGTTTCACCAGACGTTTTCTTCACCTCTGGGCCCGCTTTCCCGTCTTCAGATAGCAGCTAGAACACCAGTCTAGCCTGAAGTGCTTGAGGTGGGCACATGAGTGATTCTGAGGGAGGACTTTTTTAGGATGTGGTCACCGTAATCTAAATTGGTTGGCAGGTGAGTTCTGGAGCGCCAGGGATTTGAGGAGAAAGAGGCTTCTGTTGGTACCCGGGGGAGCACGAAGGCACCTCGCGGCAGGGCTGTGCTAAGGCAGGAGTAGAAAGGGTGGAAGGGTCAGTCAGCGGCTGCGGATGGAATCAGCGTTGTTGAGCTGCTACTTCCTCTATCCCGTCAGAGCCCTTCTCCTCCCTGGCAGCGTTCTCTGTGATAGATGTAATTAGAGCAGCCGTAGCACAGAGCGCAGCTCTGCTGATCCGCTCCCTGGGTTTTCTGGCAGAGCACCTGGCTTCCTGAGGACAGATGTGATTCCACTGTGCTTCATGAAACAGGTGCTTGTCAAATGAGATAGCTGGGGACATTGTCCACTAGTTCCTGTGTCTATAAAAAACCCACCGGCAGCACCCATCCACCACACACGGGCTGGATTGTTCCAGAAGAGTTTGGAGCAAGTCCTGTGCCCTTCCTGTTGTTGTGAACATGGCAGGGGACAGCGGGAGAACAGCAAGTGGCCTCGTGTGGGAAGCTGCTTCCACGTCATCTGTCCTTCAGTTGTCTGTGGGTATCGTGGCTGCCAGTTGGTCTTACTGTGGAGAAAAGTCAAGTTTTAAGATGAGGATATCCATGACGGATGGCTGATGGGGAATAGGAAGTGTGTTCCTAGCATCTGCAGGCCGCTGACTTGCAAGCTGTTGGTCTCCATAGTCACACGTGGCTCTGGAGGTACATTGAGTAGGTGTTTTCTCTGAGTAGTTGGCTGGTAGGAGTACACGGTAACCCAAAGAAGCAGAGGGGGCAGCGAGTGAAACCTAGTGGCCAGCGTGTAGGGACTGCCGTGGCTTTCGTCAGTCCCTACTGAAATACTTCAGGGCTGCAGAAGTTTCAGAGGTCGCAGCCAGACGTGAGCTGGGGCAGGGCAGAGTAACCTGTGCGGTCAGCAAAATGAAGCAGAACAAGGAACGGGGAGGATGTCCCTCGCTAGTCACAGAAGGCTTTAGAGGGTGAGGTGGAGGCGGTTGCTCGGTGCGCGGTTGTTGGCAGGCGATGAATGCAGCTCGCTGATACCCGATTAGATGATGTCTAGGAAGAGTGCTGGCTCTCTTTGTTCTGCGCCTGCCTCGCTTCGGCAGCGCAGGGACCCGACGGCGGGCGGGTGCCCTCGGCAGCAGCCAGGGAGGCCGCAGAGCCGTGACCATGCCCGGCAGCGCCGTGCCCGCCTGGGAGCCCCAGTGCTGAGGGGCTGGAAGCTGCTGCTCTCAGGTTCGGCTCAATGGGTTGTGCTGTCGATGGAGCAGATGCTTTGGGAAGAGGGAGCACGTTTAACAAGCTCT
>VZZY01024585.1:94670-150292 GCA_013400335.1 Eurystomus gularis | reverse complement strand
CCTGCGAGCGCGGCGGGCGCCGCGGAGCTGTCCGGGGCCGCGGCCCTGTCCGTGGTGCTGCCGCCCGGGCAGAACGGCACCGCCCGGCACAGAACCACAGCCCTCGTGTGGATCCGTGCTACGGAAACCTCCTCCTCCGGAGCCGAGTTGCCGCCCACCCTCGGCTCCCTTCTCGCGGCGCGGGCGGCAGCCCCAGGCATCCTGTTGCGCTGGGTCCAGAGCCAGGAGGGGAAAGGAGAAGCAGCGTCTTCAGAAGGAGCCTCTGCCCAGGTTGAGATTCGCTCCTGGCTCGGAACAATGGCTGCGCTGCCAAGGCTGGTTTGTGCGTCTTCGGTCGTGTTGGTGGTCTGGGGTAGGTGCTTCCCTTCCGTGTTCTCTTCATCAGGTTCTCCACCAAAGCTGGTGCTTTCCTCTTGCAGGGTGCTTCTCTAAAGCACCGCTTTTCCTAGCAAGGCTCCCTTAACGCTGTCATAAAGACCAGCCTTCGAAGTAGCTGTTTTGTTTACAAGATGAGAAGGAAATTACATTCATGCCGAGTTAGTACGAGAGTAACGGAGCCAATATGAGCAGAGCAAATACGTTACTGCTGAGCAGACCTAGGGCACAAAGCGTGTGCTTTAACATGCATGCAAGTTCTTTACTGTTTCCTGTTTGCTGCTGTTCTGAAATTTGCAATGTAATTTGCCATGTAGTCGCCTCAGGAGGATCTGCAAATCATTCAGCGGTGCATGTCAGCGCTAGTTCTCCATGCAGCCCCTATATAACCTGGAGTAAATCATTTTATTGCCACTAGTTTTTCTTCTGCAGCCGAGAAAAGGGTGGTCAGCTTTGCCAGCGCCGCCGCGTTTGCTGTGCACGTACACCTCGAGCTCTGTGTGGGTGCTCATCTGCGTGTGCGGGTCTAATTTAATCGGAGCAAAGCACGATACAGTGCTTCTGCCTTATTTCTCCCAGAAAGCTGGTGCTGCCCACAGAGCTGGTAGTAGGGGAGAATTGGAATCTGGCTCCTTCCAGGATAGGTCCTGGGATAATACAGCACTCGGGAGAGCGGGTTAATGGTACCTCAGAGGCTGGGGAGGAGGGGGGAGCAGCCAGCAAAGTCAGCATCTTCAGCGAGCTTAATCCAGGCTTCGGAGTCAGATTTGGACAGACAGAACCCAGTGTTGTTCAGCCCAGGGGACAACTGTCAGCAGGGATTTAGTCTTAGATGTCGTGCTGAAGCATTCCCTTTCTTGTCAAGTGTGGAGCGTCACAGACAGTGGTTTTTGTCTTGTCGGGGAGAGCAGTGTTTAATAGTTGCCAGTGTTAGCACAGATGTGATTGGAAGCATTTTGAACAGGAATGCACGTAAAATCAATAACTCCTCCCGCTGCCAAATCTACTCAAGCCCAAGCCCCTTGCTTCCCGGTACTGCTCACGAAGCCTGGAAACAGGGTGGCAAATCCTCCGGCTGGTTTTGAACACAGTGCCAGAGGAAGAGATCCAGACCTTTTTATTTCACCCAAAGAGCGAGCTGTTCCTCCACGCTCGAATTCTGGGCTTTCTCTCAGACCAGGGTGGAACTGCTCCTGTAACAGGAGCATGCTCAGCATGCATGGGAGAGAGTGGTCAGTGCCTCTAAAGTGGCATTAATTACTGGGGAGAAAATTAAAGTTGTGGCAAAGCAGATGCTCCAGCATGGAGAGGTGAGGCGAGGTGAATCCGCGTGAAGTGATCACCCTCTGTTAATTATTATGAATTATTTATCTCTCAGAGAAGGAGGCTCGGTAACCTTTGAGATATATTATTGTCAAAGAGCACTAGTGATGAATCAAACGGTTTTCTATTGGGGATGATGTGGTCATAAACGTGGATACCTGGTGTCTCTCTAACTCTGTCTTACGCTGCTTCTCTGCTGCTCCTTTTCCCTAGCTGGTTTTTGTTCTGCAGTATGTGTTGAAGTTCCATCAGAGACAGAGGCTGTCCAGGGAAAGGACATGAAGCTACTCTGCATCTCCTGCATGAAGAGGGAAGAGGTCACAGCCAGCACGGTGGTGGAATGGTTCTACAGGCCAGAGGGTGGAAAAGATGAACCTGTATGTATGTGTGGTAGCTGAGCCCTTGTTTTCATAGGTCTTACTGTGAGACACAGTCCAGTGAACTTATAGGGGAGAAGCCAAAAGGTATTTATGAGAGTGTAGGTTTGTCCTGGGGCACATCTCCAAGGAAGACTGTATAGGGGAAGGGGAGAGACCCAGACAGGAAAACATTCAGTCTGTAGAAATGCCCAGCAGGCTGCTTTCCTGTCATGGAGCAGAGACGAGCTTGGAGTGCAGCTCCGAGCTGCAGATCTTCACAACTTCTGCAGCGTTTTCACCCAGAGATTCCACAGCACCAGTTCCGAGCGGTAACTAAAGTGACTGTTCCTCACTTAGCCGATTTCCACACTTCAGCACAGCATGAACTCATGGCAGGAAAGGCTAGAATCTGTTGTTGAGTTCCAACACTTGGGGCTGTCCATACGCCAACGTCAGTGTCCAGTTCCATTCCCTGAGTACCTGAAGTCTGGTATCTAAGGAAACCCAGAGGGGAATCAGAAGGGTGGAGTGACACCTTGGCCAAGGCTCCTTTCTTAGGACACTTCTGAATCCCAAAGCTATTATTTGGAGGTTAAATCAGGCTCTGATAAGTCTGCAGGACAGGATTGACTTCCTTTTGCCTCAGAGAAAGCAGTGGTATCCTGCCTGTGGGAGGAGCTCTGGTGAGTTGTTTTGGGTCCCTGTCAGGAAAAGGTAAAATTTGTTTTCAGAGTGAATCAAAATGGGAACCATGTGGATGAGGGGCAACTGGAATCCAAGAAAGAATGGTTACATGGAGAACAAGATAAAGGCTGAGCACACACTTTTCTTTGTAGCTGTTTTATCTGGGTGTGAAGCATTAGGTCAGCGGTTGTATCTCACTGCAGCTGAGCAGGGCCAGGCAAGATGGCAAATCTTCTAGTGGCTGAGAACTAAAGGGACCGTGCTAAAGAATGAGATGGGAATTCACTTTTGGTGACCTGGGTGATACCTTTGCCAGTGGCAACCCAACGACTGCTAACGGAAGTGAGCTGGGGTGGGCAGTTTAACGAGGGGGACCATGGTCAGCCAGAAACTTGCAAGAGATGGGGCTTGTGAAAGCCACCCAGGCTCTGTTCTTCTGATGTAGTGTTTCCACACTGTCATCTTTATCCCGCAGCACTTCCCTTCCAGCTGAATATCCCTGGGCTTACCGACAATGACTGTTATCTTTGCTGTATTTATTCTGTCATTCCTTCTTAGGATGATCTTGGGTGCAGTGACCAACAGACTAGGCACAAAGACGGCCGGATCCTAGTTTTTAGTTCCATTGCTGGTCTTTTGTGTCCCTGTCCACGTGTCTCTCTTTCTGTGCCTTAGTTTTTCTGCCTCTGTGATGGAGATACTTCAGTTCTCTGTCTTTTGTAAAGAAGTCTGAGATTTTGAGGTAAAGGATGATAGAATGTGAGTAGCTGCTGTTCCTAAGGAAGCCATAGCACAGATCAGAACGTGTGTGTAGCTAGAGGATGATGTTGTTCCTCACATATGCTGTGTTGTCCGAGATACGAGTCAGTGATTAATCAGAATACGCCCTCACATTTCCTCACAGATCTACGAGTACAGGAAATGGAACCGTGAATTTCCAAGCCGCTTCAGTGGTCGTTTACAGTGGAACGGGAGTAAAGACATGCAGGACGTATCCATCACCGTGTTAAATGTGACCCTGAACGATTCGGGTACCTACACCTGTAACATCACCCGGGAGTTTGAGTTCGAGATTCACCGACCTGTCTTCACAAGCTCCAGAGTGATCCACCTCACCGTGGTGGAGGAGGGTATGAAGGATTGGCAGAAAGCGTGTTGTGCCTTAGCTTGCCGTGGGTGTTGTCATCCGGGGATATGGCTTCTCGTTGCATTGCAGGAGAGGGGAGACTGAGCTGCCAGATAATTGGGTCTGGCTTTGCCAGCAGCAAACACGCCACAGGGTTCAGGAGGAAAGACATTTTGTTTGCCAGCTGCAGCCCCTTTTCAGGCTCAGAGCACTTGCGTGTGAATGTAGGAAGGTACAATAAACTTGGCAGGCTGTGCCAGCACCTGGAACAGCTGGGCAGGCACACGAAGCAGACAGAGGTTTGCAGTTTCTCAGCTCGGAGCCTTTGCTTCTCCACTGCCAGCTCTCGGGTGCTACAGCACAGCCTCTGCCCGGGTACCCACAGCTCTGCATCCTTCCTTCCACCCCCTCCCTCTGGAATGGCTCCTTCTCCATTTTGGTATCAGTCTCTTGCTTCCACTCCCTCGCGGTGCTCCTCAGTCTTTCTGTTCCTCTTGGTTTGGTTCCATTCAGTGCTGAAATCCTGGCTTGTTAGAAATGGGTAGGAATTCCACTGCTCTCTTCAAGAGAGGGACAGGAGCTTTTAGCCCACCTCTTTTTCTGCTGTTTTCCCTTCCATTCTTCCCCACAAGCATCTATTCGTTTTGATCTCTTTCAAATCACTGGCGGCACAATACAGTCAAGTAACAGCAGTGAGTGGGATGCACGAAGGAAACAGAGTGTGGAGATAAGATGGGCTAACGGTGAGCAATCCCTGGAACGTGTGGGTGGCAGAGAATGCAAGAGACACACAAGCCTGTGCAGGTTTGATTCCCCTGGAAACATGCAGTGGGATCTCTGCTGGCACATCCTGTTCCTTCTCTTTTGCCCTCTCGCAGTGTAGTGGCTCCTGCGTGTCTCTGGCAGGGTGGGTTAGGAAGGATGACAGGAGGGTGGAAAGGGTCAGTGGAGCTGCTGTGCTCCGACACCTGCGTGTAAATGATCAGAGATTATTTCATTTTCTTAACAGCTGGAGAAGACTTCACCTCAGTCATCTCTGAAATCATGATGTATATTCTGCTGGTCTTCCTCACCTTGTGGCTACTGATAGAAATGGTCTATTGCTACAGGAAAGTCTCTAAGGCAGAGGAGGCTGCCCAGGAAAATGCGTAAGTGTGAAATCTTTCCAGCTGTGAGCTGTTCTGCGAGGGTTCTTCGTGTGTCTCGGTCCAGATCAGACCGCGAGAAGACTGACCTCTGCTATTGCACATTTCTAGCTGATGTTTGCTCTGTCTGAAACCACTGCTGTGTCCAGGAGTACCAAAAGAGACAGTGCACTTGCCCAGCGCACCAGGCAGGGAGGGCGGCCGTGGTGCGTGGTGTTCCAGAGCAGCCTGGTTTGAACTGTGCAGAGATGCTCTCAGAGACCTGCCTCACACGTGCAGTTGACACAGCAGAGCTGTTCCGAGCTTTGTATCAGCCCCTTCCCACCTTTCTGCGCTTGGATAAGGGCGCTCTTTGTAGGACGGCTGTGTGCGTAGGATTTTACAGTAGGGAAGACTCCGTGTCTGCACATGAGTATGACGAGGAGAGTTTCCTACTGGAGCATCTTCTACAGGTGACATTTGTCACCTTAGCGATACTTAGAGGCATTCAGTAACCCCATAAGGGTGAACGAACCCAAGCTGGTTTTTGTACTGTAGCGCTCAAGTTCATGCTTTCCCCCTTCCCTCCAACTACAGGACAGACTATCTTGCGATTCCATCGGAAAACAAGGAAAACTGTGCTGTGCCTGTGGAGGAATAGCAGAGAGGAGTCAGCGGAGCGAACGGCACCAAGGTAGGCGACGAGGAAACAGTCACTGCTTGGGTCGGTCACCCTTGCAGCCGTACTGCGGTGGGCTAGGCGTGCGTGGGGCTGGAGAAAAGGCGGACAGGAGGTCCTGGAGTCTGGCTGGGCTCCTTCTCTGGAGCTTCGCAGTCACCTTAGGAGCTGTGTAGGTATCTTCGGGTAGTGGGTGCGCTAACATTGCCTGACCAACACTCATGTACACCTTCAGGCCATGGTGCAATTATTCCTCCTTTGCCTGTTCCTGTGGAGTTGGGAATGGTCACTGTCCACTGCGGATGGAGAGTTGTGCGCAAGAGGAATATAAGGACACTATCTCCAAAGGAAGTATCTGCTAGGAAGGACTTTGTGTGCGAAAGACCAAAATCTAGATCTTTTAAAGTCTTGTTCACATCCTGTCAGTTATCACGCGAATTATATCAATCCTCACTTCAGTAAGGTCAAACGACTCGTGCTCCAAGAGGAATTCTCTCACTTGCAGGGGCTCTGAAGACGGAAGGACCACGTCATGCCAGCCAGGTTTGAGGGGGAGCTCTGCGCCGTCGGGAGGAAATACGGGGAAGTGTAAATTCTCTTCCATTTGCCTTGGACTCTGTACAGCCTTGACTTTGGCCTCATGACTCCATTCCGAGCTGCCAGCCCATTTGCTAAAGGACTCTTCTTTTGAAGCATGCTGAGCAAAGGGCATGGGTGTGGGCAGCACGGCTCCTTCCCAAGTTTCAGTCCCATCATCACGTTAATCACTTTGTAAATGTTAAGTGTCATTTCTTAGCTGCTGTCACCACCACCTTTATTTGCTAAATATGCTAGTTCTCCATTGCAGAGCTAAAGGGTATGTACGTCACGTTACTCTGGCCTGCAGGACTAGGAATGAGGTTGTTCTAGTGTGATGTTCCACCGTGTTACTGCCCAAGCAGTTGTATTGGTGTTAAAATGGGAAGAATGCAGTGAATTAGTTGCTGCTTGGCAAGTCGCTCTGCGCTTTGGGCTGCCCGTGCCCAGGCAGAGCAGGATGAGGACTGCAAAGCACTGGAATTGTTGAAAACGGGTAGTGGGAAGGACGAGAGCCTGCGCCATGCTCACACTTGCTTCTGAAGGAGGGAACTGACGGTACAGCTCCTGAAGTGCTCCTACTTTGGGAAGGAGTATGACGTAAGTACAAGAGACCCCTGAAACGCACACACCCCCCTTTCTTTTAGCAAGCGTCAAAATTCTTAGTTCCTTCCCTTTGCCTCGCGTAGCAGGTTTACTCCTCAAGTCCGCAGAGACACAGCAGGAGCCGCGCTCTGCAACAGCAGCAGGCCAGTGGGTGAAGGTTGCACGGGTCACCCTTGTGTGGGCAAAGCCCTGAGGGAAGACAGGCAAGCGGGGCAGGAGGGACGCAGAGCGCTCGCTCGCAGGAAAAGGCTCTGAAATGGCAGGAGGAGTCACCGCGGCATCGTTCTGCCGTGTAGCACCATCTAGGGGAGGAGACACACAGCGTGCGGGATTTTTCCTAGTTAATGGTAATTCTGTCTTGTGATAATTGGTCGCGGGTTTGGATAGTCAGCATTCATCGCAAGTGATCCCCCGCTGCACAGGAGTCACGCTGTAAAGTCAGCGTTTCCCATGCAAATTGGAGTGGATGGAGTAGAGTAAAATTTGCTTTCTGGCCTCGAATGCAGATAGTTGAGCTCAACAATTAGGATTACGGGGAGAAAAAATGGCAGTGGGGTGGAATTGTACCTCAAGACAAAGCAGGGGAAGGTTTGTTTTTCTCACATAGCAGATGTTGCTACATCCCTGCTGCAATGGAGCCTATAATGCTTGCAAGAGTTGATGAATTTTGCTACACCGACCGCTTCTAAATAGTTACAAAGTGCTTGTGAATCAAGGCATGCTTCCCACCTACGGAATCTCCTCTGCTTTGTTCTGCTGCTTTTTATGTGTTGCTGAAAATCACAGAAATTACTCCATTTGTAAGGCAGGCCCAGGCCAGATTTGTAACTGGCAGTTGTTCAAAGTTCCTTTTTTAGAGCGGGTGTCCACTCTAGTAAACTCTTACAGCCCAGAGCGTCTGGCAACTCGGGCGCATTTCCCAGCGGAAGCACGCTTGCAGCCTGGGCGCCTGCAGGCCGGAAGGGGAGAAGCAGCTCCTCTCGTCATTCCGCTGCCTGTCTTCGTTCTCCCTAGGCCAACCTGCCTGGCCTCGGGGCGACTTTAGGCATAATCCTAACTCTGAACCCGCAGGAGGGACTAGATTGTAACGCCAGAGTTTCCATCACTGACCACGGCACTGGCACCCACGGTGATTTTTAGGTAAGGTCACGTAACTCTCTCCCCCCCTCACCTCTGCTCCTCAGTCCCCACGAGGGCAACCTGCTGGTGTCACGCGGTTAAGTCAAAAAAGGAGTAACCTGAGACCACCTTGAGAGCTACCTCGAGTGGCAAAGGGCCCTCCTCTAGTCCTGCACCTTCCGGAATATTACACACGGCTTCTTCAGATGCTTTGTTTTGAACACGTTTCACTTTTCCAGGTCCTGCAGGCAGATGTGACTGTTGCCCTGTGTTGTTCTAGGCGGGAGAAAACGGTGTGTAAATTTTGCTCAATATTCTCATAGCAAGAAAAAAAAAAAGGAGGGCGGGTGGGGGTGCTAAAGGCAGGCTGTGTCCTGGAGGAGACGGTCCTGAACAGACTCCCTCTGTATTTAGAAACGACAGAAGAGACTTTAGAACAGGCAGGAGAATAAAAAGAACAAAGCACTCACGAGTCGCGCCCTTTGTTTGATAGGGTTTTTTTTAATTTATACCGTACTTCCATTGTACTAGCTACTTTACATGGAGTTGTGGCTGCACAGCCTTTACAGTTCCTAGGTTCTAGCAGGTAAGTTTCAGTATCGTTTCACCGCATTTTGCGCACAGCGCAAAGTTTACGACAGTTAGCTCCTAAAACAAACCCACGGTTCCTCCCCCACCCTGCAGTTCACGGTAGCGCGACGGACGCGTCGGCCTTGGCCAACAGCCCCCCCTTCCCGGGCTCTGGGGGTGAAGCCCAGAGGGGAAGCACTGGCCTACGGGTGATTGTACGACCCGCTCCCGCTCCCCGCTGATGTGAGACCATCCTCGTTAATTTGCAGCTACGCGCAGCACTTGGGGTTGCAGGATCCAGGGCCTCAAGTGGGGAGAACGCGCTCCAGGTTTTTAGCAGCTTTATCCAGCCCTGGAGCACGCACTGGGAGATGGACTGCGGGGAGGATGGGAACGTCCCAGAGGTGCCACGGCCACGCGATGCCAGTCCTGGGCGGTTCTGCTGCTCCTCCTTCCCCCTGACCTCGCCGGGCCAAAGCCAGGTTAGTGCTCCCGTAAGTGCTGTTACGAGGGAGGTGGGCTCGCGAAGATGGGGAACGACAGGACGCGTGTGGCTCAGGCTCTGCCTCCTTGCTGGAGAAAGTTGCCATTTTGGAACAGCCACTCTGCCGAATCCTGACGCCGCTGGGGCAGACTGGGCCGAAGCTGAGACACGACCAAACGGCTCTAGAACCTGAGCTGTACCTTGGTTTTATTCCCTAACTATTCTCGGAGTTTGGGCTGGGGAAGGTGGCCATTTAACATTAGCAATGGAATTGGCCTAAATGAGTGAGGTAACAGAAACGGCCAGAGGAGGTACCTCCCCGAGCCATGTGCAAATATAATTCCTTCGGCAGAAGGAAGTTCTTTTCCCTACTGAAAAAAATAAAACACATTCACTTAAAGAGCATACAGCCTGCGGCAAGGGAAGGCAAGCAGGGACAGCACCAGGTCAGTCCAGCTATGACACGGGGAATGATTGTCCAGGAGCGAAGGTGTGAGGGGAGAGGGAAAAGCCACAGCAAGCCCTGCAGAGCGAGTGGGAGAGGAGGGCATGGCACAGCACGTGTCCATGCGACGAGCTACGCCCATGCTGTCTGGCTAGATCGGGAAATAATCTCAGTCGGCAGTCAGTCAGACACGAGGAGATTATTTGGCCAGTGTGCACATCTAGAAAAAGGAAGGTATTATGGCACAGAGAGACTCGAGCTGCAGAGACTGCAAAGCACAGAGAGACCAGAACACGCCAGGCAGGGGAATGGGCCAGAAAGCAGAGTCACGTCTCGGAGATACACTGACACCAGCGTCCTGTGAGCCACTTACCTCAGGTGCTTTGGTTTAAGAGTCTCTGTTTTGAGTATTGTTTTATGCAGGCCCCTGCTGGGTATTTTAACCAGTGCTGGAACCGAAAAGACTAAGCCAGAGTCAACACACCACAGCCACAGGCCTGGCAGAGAGCCCGTTGGACAGAGCTCGTTGGAGTTCAGCAGGTAGCGCAGAAAGCAGGGGGCTGGCGAGAGCTGCGGTGCAGCAGCGGTGCCTTGACAAACAGGACAGGACTGTCCCCCCGAGCCAGGAACGGCCGCTTTAAAGTGTTTGTTACTCACTGCACTTCTCCGCATGCTGTGGAACTGGAAGTTCCCACCTGTGAAGTAGGAAGTGGTTGGCTTCCCTCACTGGGAGAAGCAGACACTGACGGATCGACTGCTACCTGGTTAAAATTCCGTACACATCATGGAAATACTGTGTGGACATTCCTCAGAGAAGTCCTCTCGGGAGCGCAGCAGCTCTGCTGCGATGGCAGAGGAGTGCTCAACGTTTGCCACGCTATGAGCCACGCTATGGCCAGAGCCTCTTCTGCGGTCACTGCGCTAGAGCCCGTGTACACATGGGCACGAGCCCTCACGGGGTCGGCTTCCACAGCCCTGAACTCCCCCTGGTTCTGTAACTGTGCTCACGTAAATGAACCCGAGTGGAAGAGGCGGCTCAAATGTTTTCCCACTCCTAGCAGCACAGCCAGACTCCCCCAGCGCGTCCTCAAACATCTGCCACTAAGCTCTATTTTGCAGCTCGTTCCGCGTGAGCAGTGCGGTCTTTTTACAGCTGGAGACCTCTCCACTGCCCTGTCCCAGTGCTGGACGGTGTGAGCGCTGCAGGCTGCTCTGTCTGCCTCGAGCTAGGTGCCTTAGGATCACTGAAAGATGACGGAAACACAGGTCTGAGAAGGCAGAGCTACCAGGAAAGGGAGAGCAGTAAGGCCATGGTGCACACACAAGTCTGTGTTCACCAACCTGGACCCCTGCACACCCTTCTGTTAGCGCTGCTGACGTGCGGAACGCTAAAGCGTGAGGTTTGCCAGTGTGCTCTTCATGCAGCCTTGGTGTGTCCTCCTTCGGATCTGCACAGAACAGCCAACAGGTCTCATCTCAAGTACCCAGAGCAAAAGCGTCTCCAGGCACTGGCTGGAAAACAAACTTCTACCTTCTCATATAAAGGTAGGAAAAAGCACATATGGGCTATGTGGTTAGTGCTGAGGAGACAAGGAGGCTCAAAAGTCCATCCCCATCTCCACCCAGGCAAGCTGAACCTACTGCTTGGTAACACAGATGAAGCCCACGAGGCTTCTGAAGGGGGAACATCCCAACACAGAAGTGAGTCCTTCACAGGCAGTTCTGTGCAGGGCCTTAAAGCCAGCAAAGCTTCGTGCTTTGAAACCCTGTTGCTTTCAATACAGGGTCATCCCTACACTAAGGGCTTGCTGCGTATCTCTCAGGTTGCCCTGTAGCAGACCGAGCCCGGTGGGGTCAGGCGGGCAGCGGTGCCGCCAGCCGTGTGGAGCCGCAGCACGACGCACTGCTGTCCCCGCAGCGGCACGGAGGTGAGCTGGGGAAGATCAAAGGCGTGTGACTCTCTTTCTCTTCTCCCAAAGGATGTAGGGGAGCCAGACAGGATTTACGTAGCGGTTAGTATCGGTTATTACAAACTAAGACTGACGTCTTAGTGCATTATGGGTTAACTGTGGAGCACCCACAAAGCAGAGCACCCAGCTAGTGCACGGCTAAGCCTTGTCCTACCACCGCAGGCAGCGCTCTCTGAAGGCAGCGTGCAGCCCAGCAAGGCCCCTGCCTTGGGCACAGGCTTCTGCTCTCGCCAGCGGAACAACCTGTGACTCCCGGGCCTTTGTAGCCTTTACGCGCAGGTGCTGCACTAGATACCGTTGGTATCTACCTTGTGGCTGCACGATTGCAGCGCAGTTCTCCAGGCCTCGGGTGCCATAACCCGAGTGCTTCTTCAGGGGAGGCCCGGGAAGGTGTTTAGCAGAAGTGAGGTTGTCTCAAGCTAGGGTTAGTGCATCTGTTCCCCTGTAAACAGGTCGGATTCACTAACTGGCAAATCAGAGCCTACTGTCCCATCCTCTCCCTCCTCCCAGCAGGTAGTATCTTACTTGGCAAGAACTGGGCTACTAGCTGTTGGCATCAGCTTGCACATTTGGCTGGAGAAATGGGGTTTTTTTTTAAAAAACCCACAAACCTATTTTGTAGTTGTTCAGCTTCTGCAAACCAAAGCCCAGCTGTGCTCACCTGGCAGAGGAGCAGGGAGGGCTGGGCAGGGAACGCATCTGCCAGGCGCTCCACAGAAAACCACTGCTGCCGTGGGCTCTCCGGCACAGGGAAGCGAGTGAAGTGAAATACTGACAGCGGAAGCCGAGCTCCAGCTTGGCGGCGACTGCTGAGGGAAGGCAGAAGTACCACCCCCGGTAACGTTAGTCTGGCTGCTCGGCCTTGCTCCTAGAAAGCGTTACTAATTTCACCAGGAAATGTAACCACAAACTGGGTCCAGAATTGTCTATGGCTGCAAAAGAAATTAATCTGGCAATCGACTCAATGCGGCAGCAGGTGATTCCTCTCACAGCCCTCTCGAGGAAGGCGGGCAGCAGCTGCAAACACCGAGGTTCTGCTGACGCCCTCACCTTTAGTGCCATTGTGGGTTTTGCCTTAAGACATTATTTTTTTTATTTTATTGCTGCTCTGATAAACTAACAGGCAATAAAAGAAACCAAACCCGACCTGCTGCCAAGTGGCAAAAAGAAAGTAATTGGGAATCGGAGAAAAAGAAGCCGAAGGCCTCTAAGAGAAGCATTCCTGGCTCTGAAGCGCACCGCGTGGACAAGGTTCCGTTTGGAGACCACCACCCTTACGCTCTTCAAGAGACTTCCCAGCGCTGTGTGTCAGGATGTATGTCAAACTTGTTAAACCCAGTTTAAAGTAGCATCTAGGCAGAATGAATATTAGTGCCTGAGACTGCCACAGCTGCCTGCGCGTGACCTTGGCGAGGAAGCCGTGTCAGCAGGAACAGCCCAACCGCACGCGGCAGCGGTCTGGAAGAACGCTGCAGAGGAAGAAGGATGGAAAAGTGATGGATTTCTTGCCTCCATAACTAGCCAGAGAATGTGAAATTGGTAAGAAAGCACGTCTGATCGCTAGCATTTATTTTCAGCCCTCTCAGAGGGGACAGGTGGGTTTCTCTGCCTCTTGCTGGGTTTCCTCTGTCTATGTACAGAACTCTCCCACCCAATGGGTGGCAGAGACGCCCCATCCAAGGTTTTTCTCTCAAGATGTGGTGTTTTTCCTAGCATGGGCTAGGTGGCAAGCAGCCGTTTCAGCAGCCTCCCTGGAAAAAAGTCAGGGAGCAGTACAGTAGTCAGCAGCATTAAATTAAATAAATAGTCATAAATACACATTACTCTCTGGGTGCTGAGGCTTGTCTTCCCCAACTGTACCTTCCTTTCACGCTCTGAAATGTCTTTTTGATAACCTGTCTTCCTCCACGCTCCTTCAGAGGCAAGTCTTCTGTGGGACCCGTTGTGTTTATGGGAGTTGTGGGGTGGGAGAAATCAGCCGGTTGCTTCCACATCCGTTACCTTTCCCTGACTGGAACGCACGAGTGGGAGCTTGTGAGCGCTTTCTTAGGCTCCGCTTTGTCACCCAGCTGTGCAGAGGAGAGATTCTGGTACGAGATACGAAGAATAATTAACTCACCCATGTGTCCCCTGCTCTTTCAGTGCCCACTGGAGCTAGAGACGAGGGACGAGCCAGAACTGCACCGGCTGCATACGGGGAACGTGCAGCTGACTCCCTCCTGCCATTCACAAGGTGGAAAACTCCTGGTGTTGAACAAGGTGGAGACTGAAGGCCTCCCATGTCACCTAATCTGCCGGGCTGGGTAAGATGGGAAAGCATTTATTAAACATTCAGACAAGCAGCCTGCATCGCAGCCAGTCACGGTGCCATTCGGTACAGCACAGCACAGCCTCGCTGCCCCCTCTTCCTCATCTGGCTGTTAATGGGAGTCTGGAATTAGCCCCCAGAACACGTAAAAATGCCTGTTTTTACTGCAGCTCTACCAGCTGACTTGCTTACAGAGCAGACGCTTTGCTACCCGGCTCATCAGAGAGACCAGTCCGACACCCCACACTGTGGACACCTCCCCGGATCTATCCTGCCACTCACTGACGGTGCCTTTTCTTTTCTTTTTTGGTCCCTGTGACCCTTCCTGACCTCTCCTGGACTTGCAGAGACCTTGTTGCTGTACAAATGCTGTCACTCAATTACCCCAGTGAAGGAAAGGAAGTTGGTCTTTCTTCTCCCTCACGTTTTCCCGCAGAGTTCGTAAGACAAGGTGGAACGAGCAAAATGGTCTCACAGGCCGGGAGCAGGAGGGAAATCTGCTGAGCAGCATAGCGGGAACGGTTGCAAATAAATACTGGTTTTGGTTTGATATTTAAGTGGGGGTGCTCCCCGTATCGGGGGAAGTTGCGCAGGCAGTCGCCCTTTCAGCACCGATGCAGATCTTCAGCACAGGGATGGCTTAATGGCAGGGGCCCAAGCACATAGAAAGCAGAGAAGTACAGAGAAGGTAAAGGGGACACTGTCAAAGGGGATGGAAGCGTGCTTCCTGCGGTGTGGCTCTCCTCCAGCCACGCACCTTGCAGGCAGACACTCCCCTCCATCTCCTTGGCTATCAGTGCACTGCCAGTAACAGGAGGCAGCAAACCAGCGTTTGGAGAAAGCTTTCAGCTCATTCCCGTTCTGTGCTTTGCTCTCTGAACCAGGCTGGCCGGCACAACACAGATTGTGTTTCTGCTCCGAGAAGTGTAGGAGGTGATTGCCAGGGAGATCTGCTCTCTGCAGACCTGCAGCAATTCTTCCAGAGGCCTCCTCTCCAAATTCGGAATCCTTTTGGAAGGGACTGATGGCGATTGCCAAAAGCTCTCTGCCCTGAAGCCAGCAAGGTGAGCAAGTGTGGAAAGAGGTGACAGTGTCCCCTTTGTACGTACAGATAAATACAGTCAGTCAGGGACCTTCATGCGCAGGGAGGGGTGCGGGGGCACTCGCTCTGATGCTTCCCTTTGAAACAACAAAAACAAAACAGACAGACGGACGAACAAACAGCCAGGAGTATTACAGAAGAGTGGTGCGCGGGCCCAGGGGAGCCCCCAGGCGCACCTCAGTGCCGGGAGAGCACAGCCCTCCACACACGCACGCACCACGCTACCGCCGAGACGCTCCATTTCAGCCAGTGCTGGAGGTCAATCCTTCCTCTCGATACGTAGGCTTTTTTTTTCCTCTTAAAATCTGTATATAATATATATATTTATATTCTGTATATATATATATTTATATATATATTTATATATCCTATTTACACATATTGCACACCGTCCTCTGGCCTCCTGCATTCCTGCCTGTTAGTGGAAACGTTTCCGTTTCTCCTCTGGATCTGACCCGAAGTCCCGGGACCCGATGCCGTTCTGAAGATTTATTAGTGAA
This sequence comes from Eurystomus gularis, assembly GCA_013400335.1. NCBI lineage: Eukaryota > Metazoa > Chordata > Aves > Coraciiformes > Coraciidae > Eurystomus > Eurystomus gularis. The sequence continues at coordinate 134,942 of VZZY01024585.1, read as the reverse complement.
TCCTTCATCTGCAAGACAAGAAATTTCTCCACTGTGATGCTACCCTAGAGGTGAGAGCTGTTCAGGAATTTCTTCCCCATTGGTGCCTCCTTCTTCCAGGTAAAGGATTGACACCACAATGACCTGGTTGTTGGGAGGGGTGTGTCAGGGCTGGGATGTACAAATAGGGACGGAGAAGACGGGAGCCCGTGAGAGCCCATTCTCCAGGGCAACAGAGAAGGGTGAGCAGGAGGAGGTCTGGGGTGAGCAGAAGGAGGTCTGGGGTGAGCAGGAGGAGGTCTGGGGTGAGCAGCTCTCTCCGTAGTGGAGAGCAGCTTTCTTTCCTGAGCTCTGCTCTAGGCAGCCTGAGGTACAAGCGGCTCTTTGGGCAGCAGGTACCAAAACCCCTGGCTTTGTGCTATGAAGGACCCACGCAGAGCACGTTCCCTTCATCCCCGCGAACTTTGTATGAATCCAAGGTTGAGCTAAAAACATTTGCTTTCCAAAGTGGGATGCCAGAGCCTAGATATAAGATACACTAATATAAGGGTTTTTGGCCCTGTAGAATTCTCTCCTTGGTGTGCGTGGAGCCCTGCGAGGCGACAGAGGAGCTGCGGTATCCTGCAACTTGCCCTCGGGACCGGCTGCCCACCCCTAGGTCAGGAGACAGATCTAAAGGAGACTTTAGCAGAGGTCACACACCTGACGGATACAGTGGAACCAGGTGAGGCTGAGGGATTGCGAGCGGGGGGCTGGGAGGACACGGTGCCCCTCTAGTCACTGCGCTAACTGGCCGTGCAGTCTCACCTGGTCTAGAAGCATCACCGAGGATTTGATGATCTCGCGCCATTTTTGTAGCTCTGAGTCATGGTACTTCTGCTGAGACTCTAGTAACTGGGCCCATTCTGTCTGAGACTGGGGCAACCTGTCAGGCAGAACATAAGAGTGAATCTAGGGGAGCTGACAGCAAGGGGAAGGGGTGCAGACGGTGTCACTTCCTGTGTGACCTTTTCACCCTACAGGGGCAGGTTTAGTGCCTTGGAATGTGCTGGGTATTCTCCTAAATCAGATACCAACGTTACTCTGTCTTAACCGTGCCAATTAATGAATTAATAGCAAAGGTGTGCTTTTTGCAGAAGGTGTTGGAGCGTGGGTGGAACCAGAGCCCTGTTTGCCAGAGGAGAACGTGAGGACAGACGGCAGCACACTGTCCTTGCTTGGGAGACGTGCAGCCTGGAAGATGGTCCCACGGCCACTGGTGGGGACTCACGAAATACAACAGGGTTGGGGGACAGGTAGCCCTTTGTGTGTTCTTGACGTGCTGTGTCCGTCTTCAATAAAAGTCTTTCTCTTTATTACAAGTAATAGCAGCGCAGGCTCTCTTTTCAATGGCAGGGAAGTGGACACACCAAGCCACTCCCTTCAAACCCAATCAGTCCTCCTGAACTGGGCTGGAGGCTGCTGAGTGGAGCAGACTGAGGACAGATGGAAGCCCTCAAGGTGCTGATGGGAGGGTCACCAGGAGTCGCTGCCTGACAGGCCTCAGGCAGGTGCCGGTGGTCAGCCTGGCAAAGAGGTGGGGGTTGGCTGGACCAAGGTGAGGATGAACCCCAGGCGAGGAGAGCCACGGCAGGAGCTATTTGATGGCAGCAGCACCCCACTCTGCCCGTTTCTCCTGAGAGGTATGGCTCTTCACTTTTGCTAAGTCATGCTACTTTCTAACAGAGCTAAAAGTCTTACCTCTTTGGGCCCTGCTAGTTTCTCAGACAGCTAAAAGTCTTTCCTGCTTTGTCTTGTGCTTACCTCTGTGCTCTGCTGTTCATAACATCAGTGAATCCCTCCTCTCAGGCTACAGGGGAGATTTTTCAAGCCTCCTTTATGGAAGTCCTGGTGTTAGTAAGAACTCCTCTACAGCTAGGACTCACTTCTTGGGTAAGTTCTCCTTTCTCCCTGGCAATACAGTAAGTCTAACTTGTTCCTCTCTTACCCTAGCAAACGGGAAGAGTTGGGTGCCACTGCAGAGCCAACTGCCATCGCCTCCACTCCCCTTGCCTGGGGTTCATCCTCACCTTGGTCCAGCCAAGCCCAACCCCTTTGCCAGGCTGACCACTGGCACCTGCCCAAGGCTGATCCTGGTGATCCTCCCATCAGCACCTTGAGGGCTTGCATCTCTCCTGTTCAGCTGGCTCCAGACCTGGAGATAAATAAAGAAATGTTAATTAAGCATGGCAATAAGAGACCCGATACAAGTGAAAACATGGACCCTGTCCCTGTGGTCAGTAACCCTGGTCTCTAGGAGGTAGCACTCTCCTGCTAGTCAAGACTGCTTTACTTGTCGGAGGGGAGAGGCTGCGTGTGCAGTACACACAGTACACTGCTGCCTGCCCTGCCCACAGAACTTAAGTCCCAGTAGAACCAGGCAGAGAAAAAAGAAGTCTTTGGAGCCTCAAATTGAATATGCTTCTGAGGACACCTGGCCTTTGACCCAGCAGAAGGGTCCTTTGCTGCACCAATCACGGCTGCAACACCATGAAGTGACCTGTGCGGAGGTGGGAACGGAGCTACCCATGGAATTCCAGTACATTACAGCACGCAAGCCCTGCACTTAAATACTGGACCGTAGTGGTCCCCACAGCCAGAGGAAGACAAAGCAGGCACGTCACCTAATGTAGCCATCCACGGGAAAGGAGCAGGGCCATTATGGGGAAAATACATCACAATTCCCTTTGCTAGTGAGGCGACCTGAGAAAGCCCATAACGTGAGACAAATCATGCAAAAAGCCATCACAACAGTAGCGTGTGGCTGTGGATGCTTAGAGACAAACCTAACGCAGCCAGGGAACGGCGACCGCACAGAAGCGCAGTCAGAAAGGGGACAAAAGCACCTTAGCACGGGGCACTGGGGATGTTCTCAAGCTCTGAAAAGAGAGAAGGGATTCCTCGTGTCGGGTATCTGGCGCTTACGTACATGAGAAGAGCGTTCAGCTAAAGATGGCAGAAGGAATTCAAACAGAATCTCTGGCTATCACTATAAACAGCTGTGAGCCGTCAGGTCACCCCGGCAATGCCATCTACAGAAAGGTGCTCTGGAGCACACCTGGGGAGTAGGTGGTCTGACAGGTCCACCTAGACAAGATGGGGGAGTCTAGGTAATAAAGACTGCTCCCAACAATAAATTCCGTCTGGTTGGAGGCTGTCAGCATGCTTCCTGCAAAAGGAAAGGGGGAAATGCTGCCGTGCAGCCCAGAGCTCTGCAGGGCTCAGCACGTGCCAAGTGGACACGACACTGAAACGGAATGTCCAAAAAGCCTTGGACAAGGTTCTGTGTTACCAATCATTAAACAAACTGAGCCGGTCTGAAATCACACGTCACTGCTTACCATCCAGTACTGCTGAGGTCATTCAGAAGCAGACTGTGTCCTCCCAGTGATTGCTCTCTTCCCCTCACACTCCAACAACTCACTGGACCAACACCTTTCACAGCACTTATTTTTGTGTGTCACAGGCCCAAATTCTCCTCTGTACAAATAGTCCTTTCTAAGACACTGCTTTTCATACAGAAGGAAGTTTGGCCATCAGAGGAGGGGAGGTGACGACCTTGGCCTAAGATTGCAAAACATTTATTCATCGAGCATCCTCCGTTATGTGGGATGCTGCGGAGAAGCAGGGGTTACCCTGACTCACTGTCTTCTACTGCAAGTGTTCAGCAGTTCCAGATCTGGAAACGCTGATGGCCACCGACCTGCTTCATCTGTTTCACACAAAAGGCAGCAGTCTACAAGAGGCCAGAGCTCTGGCAGAAAGCCTGCGACATAAAACGTAGGAAACGTGCAAGAAGAGGCAAAGACAAAGCGGGTGTGACCGTACCTTTCCTGTAGCCGCAGGCCCTGCCATGCCGTGAGCGTCTGCGTAGTGTATTCCAACATCCAGAGTTTGTAGAACAGCATCATATTGAGAATGACCAGCAGCACCAGACTGGAAATAAAGAAAACAGCCGGTTTACAGGGAGCACTTCACAGCCCTTTGCTGGCCAGTCGCACCCGGGAACGCGGCCGAGGCTGCAAGGTGGTGTCTGGGGCCAGGTCCACGCTGTGAGTGCGGATTTAGTCTGAGTAAGGGCCAGGTGATCAGAACCCAAAATGTCACCTCGTGGGACAAATGTGTGAGCAAGGAGAACGGGCAGACAGAAGGACAGGGATGACAGACAGAAGAGGCCGGATGAGTAGATGTGCTGAATGCAGAGAATGGGAGGGAAATGGGAGAGGCAGGAGGTAAAAAAAGAGAGAGACAGTACCTGAAACAGATCCTAATGGGAGCAGGGAAGAGAAAAGACGGAGTAGCTGCAGGTTAGAAACGGACTGACACAGAACAGGAGAAACCGGGCTGAGCGGAGAAGGCTCATAGTGCAGAAGAAATATGGGGGAGAGGAGGGAAGAAAGAACAGCGGGAAGAGAGGCAGGAAGGACAGACAAATAACAGTGTGCCTGCAATTACAGGTGAGGTTTGTTGAGCACAAGCTGAGCTGCGTGTGGCTCTTGCGGACAAGCCCTGCGTGCCCAGGCAGGCACAGCCTGACCCGCGGCAGCCCGCACCCAGCAGCGATGGGAACCCCACCCCGGGCCGGCGCTTTGACCAGATGCTGCATGGCTCCTCTCGCCCCCGCCGCCACGCTCGTGGAATAAATTCCAAAATAACACGCTCGTGCCTGTGTCTGAATAGTGCGGCTACTCGGCTGGAAGAACGGCCCGCTATCCCCAGCTCCGTCAAGGCAGGTGGCAGCTGGCCGGAGGAGTGTTCTGAAAACACGACGGAGATTTTCATCTCTGGCCACTCTCAACTAAGCTGGTGGCCTGTCAGGAGTGATTGCCATCAAGCTTTTGTGCCCTCCTACAAAAGTTGTAATGACATTTGGCCCGTCTAGACACATACGACGGCACACGGTTATTTCCTCATCGTTGCCTTACTTCTGCTTACAGCAACTAGCTGGGTGCTGCTGCAAGCCTCGGTAGTCTTTATCCCCCCTGCGACAAGGAAATGCAGAAAGGAGCTCAATCTGAAAAATAACCTCAGTCTACAAACGTCACCTTCTTCCCACCTCACTAACAGGTGGGTGAAGCTCAAGAAAAGAACAAGCCCAAGTTCTGCTCCGGGGTTAACAGTGTGCTTCCACGTCCCTAAGCAGCTGAGGAACCCACCGGATCTGGCTTGCTCCTCTAGACTGGACTGCTTCACAGGAACCACGGCAGCGCTAACACACGACAGCTACCACCAGCCCAAGAGGCAGAGAAGCACTAAATACACTTGGGTTTAGGCGTAAAGACTGAGCCCCAGGGACACGAGGGGCCCATACCCAGCTCACTCTGAGCACGCATCCAGCCAAGTCCAGGACTAGCAGCCGTGAAAGGTGGTGGCAGAAAAGGAACCCAAACTGAACTTAGTTCTTGCTGCTAAACTAGTGAAATGGTGCCAGTCCCTCTTGCTTCATGTGTTTCTACTCTTTTTTTTGCAGACATCACTTCTACACGGTCCAGCTGCTTTCTGAGATGGTATCTCTTGTCAAAATCACCACCCAGGACCAGACCCAAATAGGTTTTGCCAGACCAGAGGAAAGGAGCAACAGACAGACTCCTCACATACTCTGCACCCTGCTGCCACAGCACAGTGACTCCCAGAGAGCTTTCCATGGTCATCTTTCATGGTAACAGCTGGTTTGTTGTCAGATTCCATTAAATGACTTATTTTCAATTTAAAAAAAAAAAAAAAGTTTCTAGATGTCATTGAAAACCTCTAAACTGAGCCCCTGCAATAAAAAAAACTCCTTCTACTTGTTGGATTTCTTCTTGTCTGACTCCCCTCTCCCTGCCTGCTGCCCGTGTCCCACACGGTACCACTGAGCAGCATTTAGGACTCCAGAAACACTCACGTCTGCGGAGCCCGTGTGGTTACAACACGCTCAGAGCTGAGGGGTTAAATCTGCCTGTCAGTGCTTTTCTCTCCTCTGCCCTGCACAAAGTTTGGGATCAGAGAGGAATATGAGAAAAGAAAAATTGGCACAGGGTAGCACAGAACACCAGAAACGTGAAAAGACCAGAGTTGTTAAGGGCTGGCTGTGAAGGAAAGTGAAAAAATCACTTACACAAAACTGATGACAAGGAGCAGCTTGGAGACACTCTGCAGGTGGAAGCCGCTGGGGCTCTCCTCAGGGATGTGCCGTGTCTGAGTGGAACCTGAGGAGACGGGTGTGTTCAGCCTTTTCAATTTAGTCTGATGGGGAGGGCCACCCCCTTCCTTCTGCACACCCCTCCATCTCCACCAGAACACAGCCTCCCCTCCCTGCCCAGGAAAGCCCTGGCCCCTCTCCCATTGACCCTCTGCGAGCAAAGCTCCAGTTCTTCTCCAGAGGTGCCCAGCTCTCCACCCTCAAGGACGAGGGCTCTGCAGCTCCTTACCTGCCACGTGCTTGATTTGATGTGCGACCTCCTCGTCCGTGGGGGTGGTGACGGGACTCAGCACCTCCTCCAAGTGTGGCACCCGCAGATGGGCATGGGCCCGTTTCCTCCGGCGCACGGTCGATTGCTTGCTCACTTTCTCTTTGGGGGATTGTCTGTGGACCTCAGCCAGGTACGTGCTCTCAGTTTTGGTCAGCTCGCTCTCTGCAGGGACAGCAAGGGAAAGCATTTAACGGACGCGGCGCTGGCCTTGCAGAGACACGTGTAAGCCATCTATTGGCACAGCTGCTGGGCCAAAGAAGTTGGCAGGGTCTGAGGCCCATGCCAGAGAAGACACTACGCATCCCTTACACCTTTGGCCAAACTCTGACCCCAGACTGCCCGTGCTCCTGCCAGAGGGCAGGATTTGATGACCTGATTAATTGCAGCAAGCGCTACCAAGGCCCTAGTAGTAGCTTTGGCTGGCCCCTTCCATAAGCCACGCCGAGTCTGACGCCAGGAGGCTGGCAGCAGGTATCACGGACACGCTGCCTGCTTGCAGGGGGCATGCAGAAACTATGGAAGGGGCTCAGCTTGTGGGTCATCGCCACAGCTCCAGTCATTGCCCCTCTTACCCAAATGACGGAAATAATCTTCTAGGCCACTCCAAAAATTCTTCTCAATGAAGGATTTCACCAGCCCCCAAGGCTGTTTTCTGTAACGTAACTCTGTGGAAACCCTGTGAGAAGAAAGGAAAGTCATTCTCCCAGTTTTGCTTCCTAGAAGCAATGTCACTTCACGATCCTTTGTCAATGTAAATATGAGAAATAATCATATTTCTGGAATGGTCTCAGCCCTTTGTGTTTCTCGAGGAGAAGCCCTACAGAAAAAGTCCTTCCAAAGGCAGTAGCAGGAAGGCCCCAAGAGAGCCTCCCCAGAGAGGACTCCCGAGACCTTCGGCCACGCGGCAGGCAGACATTTAGATTACACATCGAAGTCAAACACAAACACCTAGAGCTTTGCCAGGTACCAAATTCCTCTGCATGTCTCAGAGGCACGGTCCCTGGAAGCGTGTCCTGTTGCTCATCACGTGTAGCTGACGGTGTGACAAGTGGCCCTGCAAACCACTGCATCCAAGAAGGGGGCAAGAAGTCTGTAAATCCTGCCCCCCAGCCAGCTCTAGCTCCTGTGCATCAGGTCTGTTGTTTGCCCCTACAATAACTGTGATGCGAGTATTCTGGCAACAGGACAAATAAGGCTAAGTTCTCCCCAGCCCCTTCTAACACACCAAACGGCAGAACTCCCACCCAGAGGTGACTTTTGGTTGTCAGCAAAGCTCTGTATCCCACAAGAAGTGTACCTGAGTCGGCTTTTGTTTCTGGCAACACGAGTCAACGTGTAGCGGTTAATGGTGTAGAAATAATCATGGTAGGGGACGTCGTGAGTTAGCACCTCTGCATCTATGACATAGCACTCGCTTTCTTGGCTGGCTTTGTACATTGTCTGCATAAAAGACAGCATGCAAGGCAACTATTAGTCTGGTTAGAACACCGCTTTGATAGACTGGCACCTTCACCAGCTTCACAGCTCCAGCGCACACAGACCGCACCCACGCCCAGGCCCCACCTCTGCGGTTTTTCCGTGAACAGCTCACTTTTGAGGGAAGGCACACTCAAGGAAACCAAGGGCATATTTCAATAGGGGCATTCAGTTCCAGCAGCTCAACCTCCAGCATTTTGTATCAGAGACACGGTTACGTATGCTGCCATGCAAGGACCAGTTCTTTGGGGCCTTTCCTCATTAAATTGACGTCTGGCTTGCCAGGGAGCAACCTGATCTACAATCAGACGTGACCCTGCTTTGAGCACAGGTCTCCTCTAGAGTAAGTTATTCTGCGATTCTAAATATCGCAAAAACACGTCAATTACTTCTTTTAAGTGCCTCTGATCTGCTGCTTTCTTTGCCCCAGAACAAACCTTACAAAGGGGACAGACAGAGGTAACTGCAGATCCCTGTGCAGAAGTATGGCTTTTCTTACAGCCTGTTCCCACTCACCTCTGCAGCGAGGACACCCTTGTAACGCTCAGACACCCCATCTGTTCTCGGCTCCCTCTCAGCATTCCCTCAAGCTAACTCTCGGTATCTACCTTTGGCCACTTGACCGTATCTCTGGACGTGGATGGAGGCTTCTCCCTCCTCTCTGGCCGTAGCCCCTGCTAGATCCAGCTAGCCTGGCTCCTGCCAGTGCACTGCACTCCCCTTTTGTACCTCGTTAAACAGGTCGTCCAACTGTCCTCACCAGTACTAAAAAAGCCTGCACATCTCTATGTGGAGCTCTGAGGAGCACTGGCCAGACAGTAGCTGATTTTCTTGTGCCCTGCTCATGAATAATATCTGCTGGACTAACTGCAGCTCAAAAACCCACCAGTACAGGTGACAAACAGCTGTTAGAATGTGCTGGCTCGTTTACAAACTCATCTGCTTTAGCTGGAAAATTTACGGTCCTTCCCTTGCAATGCAATCCAGTGCGAGTGCACAATTAGCTATTCACGTTTGCAGTGATACTGGGCAGCAAGTTAATACGAGAAAAACGTGTAAAGGAAAACGGATAGGGAGAACAACAACGTGCAAAGCAGCATGCCCAAGGCAAGAAAAGAAATCACGGATCAGCTTCTCCAGAGCAGCACACCCCTGCTCCCCTCTCACATACCTGCGTCTCAGTGACGGTGGCAGTTTTGGGGGCCAGAGGGTTGGTGAGGGTAATGGTATACAGGATCACTCTGGTCTGATTGCCATTTTCTTCCTTCTTCCAGGGATGAAAGATAATATCTGAGAGGACAAAATAATATTCCATTCAGGTAACTGGAGAGGGTCAGTTCCCTAGGGAAAGGCATAACCATATAACCGAGCTCAGGACAGTATTTCCTTCCCCTTGGAGAGCTTGGCTGCAGAAGCACTAGAGCTCAACTGAGTGTGAAAGAAAGGTCCCCTGCACTAAATGTGAGCGTTTTTCCCCTCTTTCAAGTGCAGGGAAAGGGGGAGAGCTGGGGACAGGTCTCCTTCAGCAAACCCACAATTACAAGGAAAGAAAGACTAAAGCATGCCAAGGGAAACTCTCTTTGCATCGTCAACTGCACAGTCTGTGCCAGTTTGTGGCGTGGAGCTAGAAGAGCGTTTTCCTCACACTGGTAAGCTTTAACACAGGATCAGGCCTTTGTTGATGTTGAAAAACTAAAAAGAGTTTGCTTCTTCCATCAACTTAGATCTGGCTCTTAGAAAATAAAACTAGGCGGCCAAACAAGGCTGGCTCTGCCTGCTTTTGATTACTGTCAGTACAGACAGTACCGTCCCAAGATCTGCTCAGAACACCCCTCAATCCCTCTATCATCTGGCATGTGCCAAGACCTTCCTCTGTACCTCGCAGGGCACGCAGCCTCCATCAGTGACCGGGCTTTGCCACCAGCGGCTTACCGGAGAACCGGCGCTGTTCCATGAAGTCCCTCTGGAACTGGGAGTCCGTGAAAAGCAAGTCGTACAGTTTGTCCACGCTGAAGTTGAACACTTCATTCACATACTGACGGCCGTTCAGATCCTCGTAGAAGGCTTGGACTTCCCCTGTGGGGAAACAGGCACACAAGCCCCAGGCGTGATCCTCCGTGCCAGTGTCAGAGGCTGTGCTTTCACAGTAGCAGGGCTTTACTTTGTGAAGCCACCCAAAGGAACCCTTCCTTCTAACCCTTTCCCCCCACTGATCCCATGACAATAGATGGAATGTCAGAAGGGGTAATTAGCTACAGAGGTTATTTTAGGGACATCCTTCCAAACAGCCCATGCTTTCACCTTCTGCAGCCCAGGATGGGAACTCTTTGCATCTTCTGAACTCTTAGTGTCCAGAAAAGGAATTCAGTATTTGCTGCTCCAGGCCCTCGATGGAAAGGACAGGACAAGGCTGAAAACAACTCTGGTGGAACGGCCCCTCCCCACATACCTTCATCATGGGTCTCTGATGAGTCACTGAGCTCAGTGGGAATGTCTTCGTTGTCATTGAAGTCTAGGGAAGGGGAGTTCACAGGGCCAATGATCTCTATCTTCTCTCCCATTATATTTGCAATGCCAAGGTCTTTTTCCACAGGACTCTCTGCCACTGCCTCCTCCTCTTCTGGTAGCACTCCATCAAACTGCAGCAAGGAGAGAGCATAATGAGAGCAAGATCAGCACCTGGAAATTGGGGGGTGTTTCTGAAAACTTTACATCTGTGGGCCAATTTTCATACCTTGGGACATTTGGCCTTGACATGTCTGGAAATTAAATAATAGAGAGAGGAGGAAGGTTACATACGGTGTTTGTAAAACACGTGGACATGTCACCTCCTCTCAAAGAACCACATAAAGTTCAAGCCTGGGACATACACAAGGCTCTTTGTTCAGACAAGCACACACACACGCTGGTTTTGCTCCTGGACAAGCCCTACACAGCGAGGAACATCTGCGGTTATATCTAAACAACGTCTGCTCTGCCAGAATACTCTGAGAGCACACACTGTTTCCTAGGGAATAACTGAAGGCAGAGGAGAAATTATAAACCTTTTATCTCCAACACTCCATTTCTTTTCATCTGAAAGTACAGAGAGGAAACTGCACTTGCTGCCGAGAGTCCTGGTTTACTGCCCTGCAGGACAGGCACACTTTGCTCGCTTTTCTTGGCCAAATGCCACGCTCGCAGTGGCACTGACTCAAGATTGAGGTCAGCTGCACTGGAAGAGGGGCTGCAGGGTTAACAGTCACCTCCTACATTGAAGGACCACGAGCTGGATGCCAGAGAACAGGATTACTGCTCCCGCTGCAGTGGAGGAGGAACACTCACCGAGGCTGGCGCTTCACTGCTTCCCGTAGATGTCAATGTGCTGGCAGTGACAGATTTCTTTGGCAGCTGAGGGCTAGCTTCTGGCTTGGCCTCCATGCTGCTTTTTGAGGAGCTGTCGTTGACTTCATTCTCTTCCACGGGGATTTCTTCACAGTAGCTGAGACGCCACAGAGAACACAGGTTTTTATGTTTACCCCTCTCAGTACAGCTACAACTGGACACAGAGCAAGTAAGAATACTTCTATGAAGTTTCCAGTCTGACCGGGAGCAGAAATGGCTCAGTGCAGAGATCAAGCCCAGACTTTTTGAGCGTTTATACACAGACCGACAAGCATCAGCACTTTCTGACCACGTAACACGCTGACTGCCCTTGTTACTGGGATGCTCTGGCATTTACAGAATTGCTCATCTAGCTCGGCGAGCAGACAGGCAAGCAGTTCAGTCCCTACTGACTTCTATAAGGAAATGGAAAAAAAGCTTTCAGCTTTTTAGACATTACACTTCTAAGAGCAAACATTTGGCCGGAACCCAGAATCTCTCACCGGGGACAATCAGCAGTTAGAGGTATGCAATACATCAGGACTCCTGCTCTCCTGAAGCCATCTTTTCTTCATCACAGGCAGATTTTACTCCTCCTCACTCACCCCATTGTGTTGAAGTCGTCATCAGGAGGCACATAGTCTTCATCATCACTGGTCAGACCCAGCTCGTTACCGTAACACTGGTGGACAAAGTGCCAGAGCTCCTTTGGACACAGAGGCTAAAAGAAGGAACGGAGAGCAGCGTACACTTTCACCTGAGAATACTAAAATACGATGAATTTTTAAGAACTACCGTTGTCAGGAGTATTACATTCCTTACCCTGAAAGAAGCGAGAGATTCTGACACAGCCCCTGATGGGAGGTGAGAGCCTTCCAACAGGCTCACCTCTTCGGAGTTCCAGCCTGTCACTGGCAGGCTGGCCCAGCTCTGTGCTGGCTCAGGGTGGGAGGCGGATGGATCTTTATATTGTTAGGCCAACCTGGCTTAGAGATTGCCACCATCCAGCAACAAGAGGCCCTTTCGCCAAGTAAGCCTTCACTGTCAGCCCAGGTTCTGCCTAAAACCCGATTTTGTTATGTTCCCATGCCACATTCTCATGTTACTTAAAACTATCAGAAAGCCAAGATGAGGTTGCACCCAGAGCAGCACACGAAATGAGACTTCTTGTTACTACAACACTGTGCACGTAATAATGTAAGCAGTAAACCTGCATCTCCCTCCACGCGTATTTTCGCTGCCTCTTACGCTGTGCCTCCATTTACCAAACCACAACACCTTCTGAGGGTTTTTTTCCCCTCCAAGCTTGTTTAAATTAAAGCTGCCTAAAGAATTACAGCTGCAGGGAAAATGGATCTAAAACAGCAGCAAAGAAAAACATTTCTTGTTGCAGTTTAAAATAAAAACATGTTTGTCTCTCTGGATACTATAGTGAAAAGCTTGTATTTACTTGCAGTTACAAAGAAAAAATGGAGTATCAAGATGGTTCAGAGGCGGCCAGCTTTACAGGGATGCAGGTCAGCTAATCCCCACATGACTGTGTTCTGAGGTTCTTACAAAACAAGGCAGGAGAGCTTGTGATTTAAATATGTTGTACAGGGATGAAAGGCGATGAATCTTTACCCATGAGAAATTTACCACCAATGACAAGGATTTCTTGGTCATGAGGCAAAACAAATGTAATGAACTTTTTCTGAGTTGCTGGCTTGAACTTCTTCCCATAGTTACTGCACGGGATAAGGCAGGAAATTTTTAATCTAGCTCCCAAAAGCAGCAATCAAAAGCATGGGGAAAAATCCTCTAGTGAGAAACGTTTATCCAGAAAAAACGTCTAACTCTGTTTCACCTTCTTTCCCACATGCATCCTAATTCACATGTCTCCTCAGGAAAAATGCACTAGGTTCTTTCTCCTGCCAGGCATGGATCCGACATTTGGAAAAAGAGCGCTGGAAGCGTTTCCTGTCTTTATCACTCCACATCTCAGTTCCAATTTGCTTTGACCTTGAAAGCAAGGGCACTGAATTTTGTTAGGAACTTCAAAAGGCTGATTAAATTACAGCATATGGTAGCAACACAAGCCACCCAATGCAAAGCGATCCTTTTGCATACTTAATACCACTCTGATTTTCAGGACAGGGTATTCTGGGTGCTGGATTACTTAAGCCTTCCAGTATGGTACGAACGCAAGCCAGAACATCTTGAAATGCTCGTAGCACAGTAACATCAGTTCATGAGTCTTACTCCCACAGAGAGGCCAGAAATACTCAATGGACTGTGGAAAACTCAGATCAAACATAGGATACATGAGGCCTCTGACATAGCAAGTGCACATCCCTCCTTTATTTTAAAATCCAACCCACTGAGCCCTTACCCAGTGCACCCCACGCTCACTATTGTTCTCCTTTGGGTTTGGATGCCCTCAACACGTGCTCTTTTGCTGTCTTATCTTGACCTCTACACCTCTGAAGCACAGACGTACCACGAGCTCTGCCTGTGCAGTGAGCTATTTCTGTTGCATTTGGAACTGCTTGCTTCTGGGCTGTTTCACTTGAATTACAGACCTCAGAATAACTCTTTCCTGAGACACGTGCTTCCACACACCTCAGCAGAGGCAGAGTGGCATCTACCGTGTGTGCAAGACACGTCTGTACGCAGACAGAATTCCATGCGAAAAGAGAGAATTGCAGCTGCGGTTGTGCACCTGCTCTGCCTAAGCACATGTGCTTGCTGGCCATACATTTTTTGTGCATGTACATTAATCACAGCTGTTATGCTTCTGCATATGTTCATCACCTCCCTTTCATCCCACCCCAACACCGAGGTGCTGGTCTCTGTACCTTGTCAAGGAGAGCATTCTGCCAGAGCCTGAACATCATCATGTACGTCCTGTCTCGAGCCCCAAAGGAAGTAAAAAAGTGCTGAATGGGAAGAGATGAAGAGAAAAATCGGTTCAGAAAAGGTCCAAAAAAGGGAAGAAGAGACAATTTTGTTTGGATCACTCTCCCGCTACCATTCACAGGACTGAGCAAGCCATACAGCACAGCTGCTCAGGTCTTCAGCACAGACTGCAGCTCATGGAAGCCTCACAGAGAGGCCTCTCACCCAAGGGAGCAAGTGTCAGCACAAGAACAGTCCCGTTAGGCACGTGCTACCTGGTCCCCACACCCCACGCATGAGCTACGCAGGTTCCAGACTCAGCCCAAGGTCTGCAGAAGCTCTGCATCCAGCCCTTTTCCCTCGGTGCTTCCTCCCAGGCAGCACAAGCAGTCAGTTTGGAAAAATCCCACCACACACTCATATTCCCCTGCCCCTGAGAGCCGCACGGGGTGGCCCCAGAGGCGTCAAGGAGGTACCTTTTCAGTGTCAGTGCAAACTTGGATGGCATTAGGAATGAGCCGTGCTGTTTTTTCCTTGGTCATCGAGCAGATATCCTTCAAGCGAACTGTCAGCTACAGTCAGAGCCATGCAGAAAGGGGAAGGGAGAAAAAGAACACGGGTAAAGAGAGACACTGATGAGAAAGACAATGGGAAGAGTGCTTTTGAAGCAATGTCAGCAAATCCGCTGACATGAAACACATGCTCAACACGGCAGTGTGACAGCCTTACCAGCGTCTCCCAACGGAAGATGTTGCTGTAAAAGCAGATCCAGTTTTCGGAGAGGTAGAGGCGGCCCTGCAGGAGAATGTCTCTTTGTAGCGCACATGAGTAATCTGTGGGTGGACAACAGATGATAATTTAGGACCTCCAAAACCAGAAGACAGGGCAGCCTAAAGGTGAGGACAGGCAGCAGCATCAAGAGAAGAAGCTGCTCGACACAATCCTGCAGAAAGTCAACGGCAGAGCCACGAGGGACTGAGCCACAGCTGCAGCTCTGTCCGCTAGATTAAGATTCCTGCCGAGGGCACGGCACAGAATCTCTCTCCTACTGACTGACGATCTGGTCTTATTAGCTGGTCATTCTGTAGTACCCTATATACTATTTCCACTTTTTAATCTGTCTCTTCCTTCTAGTGGCACCTTCTAGTGCCACTGTCCATTTTTCTCCCAGTTTAAGCATCCTAAGCAATTTCTACTCCTCCACTAGGATGTGCATCTTTCAACAGTACGAGACACGGTATGAGATCACCAGTTACATAAAAGAACAGACGCGAGGCACTAGGCAGCACTGATCAGCTGCAAGGCCTAAACAGACACGGGAAGGGCAGTCATGTGTGAGCAGGGAGCATCAGAGATGCTAGAAAAAAGGGAAGCCCAGTGGTATGCATGTTGGGGCGTGCAACCCTGACCAAATGAGGAAAGAGCTCAAACACCGACACACCGTCAGGTTTAGGGGGGCACTGTGGAGGAAAACGTGCTCCTCAAATGATGAGGAAACAGAGCCATAGCTGATACAAATCAGTGTTGCTCTCCTTGAAACAAGGTCATGAAACCCATCAGAAAAGGTGAAGAGGGGCTCTGTCTGTGCACAAGAAAGACACAATTGGCTTGTTCCTTGGTGGCAATCTCTTTGAAGAAGAAAAAGCTGCATGCACGTGTGCTCGACTGCCTCCCCACACCATGGGCCAGCACAACAGAGCACTGCACCAAGGGGCTGACCTTACCTACGATGAGGCGCTCGGTGTCAGGAAGCTGTTTGAAGAGTTTCCTGAAATCTTCATTCCGTTGTTTGTATGTTGGACTCAACACCTGCAAATAACAGAGTGCCTGTTAAAGAGAGGGGCAGGCATGAGTACAGGGAAATGGAGTGGGAAAACAGGAACACCTTGGTAAGGAGAAGGGGGATCAGATGCACTTACAAAGCATGAGGCTAGGAGCTCCCCTCACAGCAGACACACAGACGGGAGGATTTGGGATTTAGTGCATTAAGTGAGAAGAAGAGGAGAACCTGACTTGGAAGAGCAAGTACAGAGTAGAAGGGCTATACCTAGAGCTGCTAGGTAGCAAGACAGAATCGCATGGAAGCTGTGGCTGCAGGAGAAATCGCTTGTCCTGCAATCTGAGAGTGTACAAGATACGACACATGCTCTGTTTGCAACGCCTCGGTTAGCTGCCAATCCCCAGCTCTCCCAGGAACAGCACAGCAACTCCAGAAAACAGGGGCCTGAGTACAGCTACAGCCCTGCCAGAGGAACCTGAACGGTCACTGTCACCAAGAGCTCAGGAATAATGCAGTCCTCCCGTTCCTCGCCCCATCAAGTGCTCCACCTGGCAGTCAGCGAACAGACAGTGCGAACACTTCTGTGGAGCTCAGAAGAGGCTCTCGCAGGGATTCAACCATGTTTTGTGCTTAATCTGCAGACACTTGGCCTCACAGAAGGCCTCACAGAAAACGGTGCTATTGCCTGGAGACCAGGAGCTGGCTTCTCTCTGGTCTTCACTAAATATAACATGACTCTGTTAGACCACCTGCTACACACCATGCTGACCATGCATGCCCATGCTGACACCTGCTCATAACAGCCAGAACATCTTTTGAAGGCAGAGCTGACCAAAATAGAGGCAGGTGCAAATTCAGGGGACCCATACCTCCTAACTAACCTATTGTGTTCTTTCTCCCACAAATGCAGGGAAGGTGAAGTAACCTGGGGCACAACCTCTTCCCTCCTTATCTCCACTTCCTCTCACCAACCCTCTCCTACCTCTTCCAGCTGCGCAATACAAATCTCCCAAAGCAGAAAGGTGGGAACACCTCAGAGCCTTCCAGCAAGGGCCCCAAAAATTAAAGTGATTATAGAAGGTGCGTTTGTTTGAGACCATGTTGGTGTGGCCACAGGTGTGGGAGGAATATGAAGTTTACTTAGCATTAGCCTTACAAAATTGTAAATGCTGTCAAATAAAAGAAGGAAATACAGACAACCTGTCACCCCCCGAAAGCATTCCTTCTTCCTCACACCAATTCAACGAACAAGAAACAGTATTTTTAACATCAACTCAGCACTTCAGGTATTTGCTCCAGTCTTGTGGGCCCAAAGGCAAGTGTCTTACTTTGGAATATAATCTGCTAACCAGCAGATGACAGAAATATGAATTTTACTTACCAAACTTCTAGCCTGAACATCTGGGAAAGATCTTGGTCAGAGATGGGCTCCAGCAAGAGCCCAAGCCCAAGATTTCCTGGGACAAGCAGACAGGATGGGAAAGGAGGGGGAATGGAGATTATATTCAGCTCTGAGCTTTGGGTTCAGTGCATGACAGCAACCCAACTGAGCAGTATAGTGTCCATGTGGAACAGTGCTCCTCTCACTTCCCCACAGTAAGGGATGTTCTGATCTAAAATCTGTACTACAACAGCCACTTCTGCTTAGTGCCAGAATTTCTGTTAGTGACAAACAGTTTAGAGACACTCACAGCTGGAATTTCATCTGCTCCACAGCTGACATTTTCTTGCGACAAGTCGACAAGCCCCTCCAGGTCCCACAGCAGACATGGCAGTTCTTGATCCAGCACGAGATCCCAGAGAGCCCCACACTCCAGCAAGGAATCCATAGTGTTCCCTCAGCACTTGCACAGCTCCCCGTGTTCTCAGTCAAACTCTGCTTTTCCTATTCCTGCTGTCACTGCTTCTTGTTTAGATTCAAAGTCAGAAGAGACACAGCAGCTTGGCAGGAGCGTTCGTGCCTTCCCCTACTTTCCCGCTCCCATTCAGGTCGTCTGCCCTAGCAGCCTCTGTAGACCTGAGAGAGGACGTGCCCTCCAGAGGACTTTGAAAAAATGGCTCATTAGGGTAAGCATGCAGGCAGGCAACCTTTGTGCTCTTCTGCTCCAGTCTCACCAGCTTCTTGCTGTGGGCATCCCTTAAAGAAGCACTGCAAAAGTGCCGGCAGCCAGAGCAGTCCCAGGCAGGTCTGTGCGAGGCTCTGCACCTCCCGAGCGAGGCCCGCTGCCCAGCACTGCCAGAGCTAGCGACTGAAAGAGCTCCGACCACCAGGAGACCCCCGGACCAGCTGTAATTCACAGGTCTAGCCGCTTTCCCAGGACTGAACAGGATGGTAAGGAGCTCAGAGACTTCAGCTGCGCTTTTTTTTTTTCCCCTTTGAATCCAAGAAAGCACTTGCTCTTATTCCTTCAGCGTCTGCCTGAGGCTCTCCTCTCCAGTCCCCCTCTGCTCTGAAAGGCGGCTTCAGTTTTGTTAACGTTTCTCATGGAAGGAGCGGCTGGGGAAGATACCAGAATGACTCGCACATGCTTTAAGTTACTATAGCTGGGTAATTCTGTCGGCCAATGCCCTGCAGTAACCCAGGCTCAGCCCTGCCTCCCAGCAGATGTTTCCTGTAATGGAAAGTTGCTGGACAGAGTGTGCTGGGGGAGGCGTGAGGGGAGTAAGGAGAGACCAGTGTAAAGAATATAGCTATGAGAAATCAGCCATGTGATACCCACACAGTTAGAAACATTAAGAGCTCTACTACTCCTATACGTATCTCTGAGCCCCTCAAAAAGCAAAGGTCTTTCTAGGTTTCATTCATTAGTCAGGTCGCTTGGAAATGAAGGGCAAGGGCTTCCTTCAGGTTGCAGCAAATGAACTCCCTGCGGGTCCCAGGAAGATTGCTCGGAGCAGTGGAACTCCCTGTATCCCTCTGCCGTCGGTCCCCAGCCTCGCCATCTCTCCGCTCATGGGCAGAAATCTGCAGATAAATGTCCACACCATGGCACCAGTGCTGCTCAGCCATGTAAATCCTCATTCTTCTTAACAAACTGGGCACATAGATCTCAAAAAACCAAAACCCAAAAAACCCCAACCAAACAACCAGCCAAGCCTCTGCAAAGCCACTGTTCCCATTCCTGGGCCAGTCACTGACAGGAGAAGAGAACTGACAAGCGCACCACAAAAGCATTGCTGGTGCCAGAGAGCACACGGGTCTCGCTGTTTAGCCCTGTTAGAAGGAAGCAGTACGTCCATGTGCCACCCCAAGATGAGGGAACAATAAACACAATTTCTGTAGTCTGGGAAGGGTGAGGAATTAGGATTACAGACATCTGTGTGGTACCTGCATTACTTTACTGAATGACCCTCTTTGCTGCAAACTGCTTTTGAGATTACTTCCAAAAAAAAAAAAAAACCCACCAGGATGCTTCTGTCTACACAGCCACCCACCTGCCTTTGCAGGGATGAATGGCACGAGGGATTGGAAGAGCTCACCCGGAGGTGGAGACAGCAAACATTAACTCTACTGCAAACAGAGAGAGACGGGACAGGATGGCACTGCAGAGGGTGGAGAGAAGAGGCTCCGTGGGGGAAATAGGGAGAAAAAGGTGACTCTCCATGGTGAGATCTCCCTGTTAATATACAAACAAATCCCCTGACAGGAGGTTTAAAGTGACTGTGCTGGGGGATGGGACAGGACAGGGAAGTCTGACAACACAAGAATTGAGAAAGGTGTAGTTTTGTGCAGCATGTCACAGAAAAGAGATGAGGAGGAGAGGTGGCGAGAGGTAGGGAGAAAAGGGGGAAGGAAAATCTTCTCCCATTTGCATGACTGGTGGACTTGCTCTTAACTCTTCAGGGAAAATTTACATTGCTTCTGGACAGAACAGGAAAACTACTGGAAAAGGACAGAACACGTTCCCTGCTCGTGTGCGAGAGTTTAGACCCCACTGAGAGCAGGACTGCTATGCTGAGTGATGCCAGCAAAGAAACTGGCCACTTGGCCCACAGAGTTTCTTCCAAACCCCCTCTGGTCTCTTGGGGTTTTTTCCTCTTCCTTTTTTTGGTTTTCCTTTTAAAAGTGAAGGAACAGCAGAGGAAGAAGCTTCAAAATAATCACTGGCCATTTAGGGTGGAGAGTGGATTTGAGTTCATCATCACATGAGCTTGTACCAAAAGCTCACTTATAATTTAGTGCTTCTACACCACAGCAACTGTGCCAGGCCTGGTAATCCCTATACCTAAAATCATGGCAAATCTGCAGGGAGAAAGTATCTGAAAGACAACGAGGTAACATTGTTCCAGAAATAGTTTGACAAAGTGGTTAGTGGAACTGAAAAAGATGATTGCACTGATTTACAGAGGTTACTTCAACACCTTGCTAACTCATCACCAGGCCTGGATTTTTGCAATATCCCTGCTTACAGGATTGCTGCTGCCGAGTCAGACTCAGGCTGCCACACATTGGAAAGCTGTTCTGATGTTTTCCCTAAAATGATGCATAATGTCTCTCTCTTTGTCTTCAAAGGGAACATTTTACTCTTTCCAACAGCTGAGCTTCCCCCTCCACTCTGGTATCTATGAGGTCTCCAAGAAGTTACTGCAAGAAAAGAAGACAGCACGCTGAGACCAGCAAAGGCTGATTGCTTACGGTGTTCGGCCTTGTGATCGCTTGACATTTTTCTTTAGAAGCTGCAAGCACTGCTCCAAGGTCTCCACAAATAAAGGCCCTTTGTAGCGTCACAGTCCACCATGGCTTCTCAGACGCCTCCTAAAACCCCCCTGCGCAGGCTTTGGCCGCAGTTTTCCCAAAGGAAAACCTGGGGTTCTCTCCTTTACGTGGCTGCCTACTTTCATCTGACTGGATTTGAGATTTCTCACAAGCCAAGCTGAAAGCTGCCCTGTGTGCACAGCGTTTGTTTGCAGAACTGGGCTCCCGTCCCGCTCGGTGCAATCCTCAGTGCAGACTTTGCTCTCCCAAAACAAGTGGGCAGAACCTCTTCCCTGGTGTCAGCTGCATTTGCTCTAACTTTTCAAGATCCCTTTATTCTCTGTGCCGGGAGTGTGCTCTGTAGAGCCTCCTGATGCCTGGTGTCTACCAGCACAGGGACTACAAGCCTTGCTACAGAAAATTGGAGACATAACCCTAATTTAGGAACAGTCAGGGAGGTAGGATTGACAGCCCAACTGAGGGAGAAGTAGGCAGAAAACAGCACGGCAGACTTGCTAGGCTCAGTGCCTCAATGGTACACTGACCTCAAGACAAAAACCGAGAGCTCGTCCATACTTGGAAATGGGGTCCTTCACCCAAAGCCCAGAGAGAAGGAGAAGAACAAAGGACACAGCTTTTACCCTTAAGCAGCAAAATATCTCCCATTTGTCTCTAATTTTATTGACATCTGCTGGGCAACAAATTCCTTCCACCAATTTGTGGCATTCCTGCCACCCACAGCTGCTGTGACTTCCTCCCTCGTGTCAGCAGGGAGGTGAAAAACAAATTTCTCACCTCTCTAAGCATACTCATCAGGTCTACAGAGTAAGCTGCATCTCTCTTGCAGTAAAATTACAGAGAAAGTTTGGTTTTGAGGTCTATTCTTTTAAAAAAACAATTTAAGATTATTTTTTAAATAATAAATCAATTAACGATAATTCAACGTGCAGACACACAAGCCCAAAGCGGACACACGCAAACTGCACCCTGATGGCTAAGCACAGGCAGGCAGGACCTAAACCACAGCTGACCAACAGACTGAGCTTTACTCTGTAAAAATAACAGTTCTTCTAAACCATGTCAGCAGTCCCTCACTGAAGGCATGAGAAACACCTCAGGGACTTTTTCTTTCCACTGCTCGTGAACTCAGCCAGTGACAGTCTGCTCTTCCACCATGAGGACACGAACACAAGGCAAACCCCTTAAGGCTGAATAGATTTATTCTTAAACTGGCGTTCCTTCCTAAATCTCACCGTGCACCTGGACCAGTTTGCATTTGTCCTCTGGAACGCAAAGCAGAGAAAACACACCGAGACCAAGAAAGGGCAGGTCTGTCAAAGCAATCCATGACCTTGGCTCACCCCTTTTCTCCCACTTCTCAGTCTGGTAGGGATGTCAATCCCAAAGAGCGCTGGTAGGATCAAAAGGAGAACACACAAAGCAAGAGAAGTTGGTAGCACCTTAAGGTAAAAGTAGAGAAAAAGGAATCCAGGAGAGGGAAGGGGAAGGGTTCCAAGTGGCAAAGAAGGATACAGTGCTACAAGGACAAAAAGACCAGTTAAAAGCAGCAGAAACTGAAGTAATAAAACTGGCATTCTGGCCACTGATGCTCTGGGGACCTTTGAGGACCGTGTGCTCTTTGAGGCAAGGACTATATTTTTGGTTTGCATTTGTGCAGTGCCTGTCACCCGGGGCTGCTGAACTGGCACAAAGAACAACAGAGAGGGTGTTTGTTCTGAGCATACTAAAGTTTATGTAAAAGGGAAGTGAGTAAAGAAAACTGGAAGGCTTCGTCAAGGGGTAGGCCTGCATAGACTCATTTCTAGAGCTGCTCTCAGTGGGGAAAGGAACAGAAAAACCAGAACGGTCCAAATGCCAGAAAAATCCTGCCTGGAAGGAGTTGGCAAAGAAGGGAAAATGTATTAAGGGGAAGAAGCATTAGCAAATTTTTCATGGTAATAATACTGCCATGTAGGATTGACTGCCTTCCTGGAGCTTGCAGCCCATCTGCATTTCCACATTGCTGCTTTTATCTGGCCAGAATGTCTCTACTAACTAGAACATGGTTTGGTTTTGTTTTACTTTCTAAAGGAAAATAACTGGGGGTAGGGGGACCACAGAAAATGCAGCCAGTGCTTACTCTCCGGATGTACTGTCTCTCATGCTGAAAATACATGGAGGAAAAACAAGAGAACAGAAAGATAAGATAGAGAGGACATGAGAACACAAAAGACCCACTGAAGCAGACCACAGCAAAGCAGCATGCAGCAGGGTAGGGATCTCAGCAGCTACGGGCAGAAGCAGCTCTAGTGTAATAGCAAAAGTCACCTTCAGTTGCAGCTACAGATTCGCCTTTTTGCAGCAGCCTGGTCAGGCCCCTGCATCTGCCTAAACTGCCCCACTCCACATTCCTTTATCTGCCACTTCTCCACCACTCTGCCCTACTGGGGTTTTCGTTCTTAATGTCATTGCCTTGATGCTCCTCTCTGCTTCTGAGCTCACATATTTTCTTGTCCTTGCTACTATCCTGGTGCTGATTATATACAGCTAGTAATTACGTCTGCCTCTCACGCCTCTGTCAAAATCAACCAAAATCACTGGTTCCAGTGTCTTGGGCTGCAGGAAGGTAGGAACTCTTGCTAACACGGAACGGCTGCTGCACTTGCCTACAAAATCACAGTACTGCTGGCATCTACTTCAGAGCGCTCGAGGGGTGGGGTTCAACCATGCAAAAGTGACATCGATTGTGGAAATCTGCAGAGCAGCAGCTTTGTACCAAAACCACTGCCACTTGTGCTTGCAGAACAACAAGATCAAGGCAGAAGCAAAACATGGTTTGTGTTTCTGTGAGGTCGATAGAAAAGAATTCCTCTCTCGCCCCACACCACCCTGAGGAGATGCAAAGGGTCTGCACGACAGCAGCTCTGTTTGTCACCACATCAGGAGCAACTCTGCTGGGAAACTGGAAGGTACAGGATGTGGCGATCATCAGAAGAGCGACTGGAAAGACAAAGCGTTTGCTCTCTACCTCTGGCATCCTTTCCCTCAGGATGTCAGTCCTCCTTTGCCAGTTCTCAGCCATTTCCATCTCCTCTTTTTGGAAATGGTCCATATGCCCCAGTGCCACTGCAAAACCCCTTCGCACCTTCCCCCCACCCAGGCACCCAGCCCGCATTCACCCAGGGACAAGAGAAACTGGAGTACTTACATTATACCAACTCTGGCTTTTCTGTAAGGACAAAATAAAAGAGAAGCATTAGTCAGCACAGAGATCTTAGGATCAAAAAGAAAGACGGATAGAGAAACTAGGTCCAATCTGGTTTGTGTAATTAGCAAAGTGAAAGCGGGATTAAACAGAAGATTTCAATGGATTTCACAGTGTGGTCTAACACAGTTATTTCCAGCTACAGGAACAAAGAAGACATCCAGAAGCACGAGTCCGTAACGGGGAACAACTCAGGCTAACGTGTGCATGCCCACATGCACGCACACAGCGGGGCAGCAGCAGCGCCCGCCAGCACTGCCCAGCTCTGCCAGAGGCTTCGCCTGCTGGCGAGGCTGCAAAAATCACATTGCGTTCAACAGACCCTGTGCAAATAAGCCCTCAAAGAACTACCGGGAGGCAAGGACGCCGTTTTACCCACAAAAGCCATCAGGCAAAACTTTCTTTCAATAGTATTTTAAGTTTTAAAAGGGAGGCACATAGAGAGCCAGGAAAACTGCTGAAGAAAATGATGAGAAAAGCTAAGCAAAAAAAAAAAAAAAAGAAAAAAAGCGAGCTGGGGGTTTTTTTTGCAGGATTTCAGTGCACAGTGTTTTGCATCATCTGCACATGTGATTTTTTTGGTCCTTATCATGACATTTCAGATGGTTTGAGAGGACAGGCCACATGTCACACTGGAGCATATGAAACAGCTAGTTCAGCTTGGAAAGTCACGCTTGGCAGTTTATAGCTGGAGGTGAGATTTATCTGCGCAGAGGGAGGAAGAAATAAGCTTCTCATTCCCACTCCAGTCAGGCTGGCTTTCCAACGTCAGGACACTGAGCAGAGCTGGCAGAAAGTACAGGCATTCCCCGTTTTAGGCTGGATTTACCTGAGGGAGCCTTTCAGCACTAAGGGTGGGCAGCTCCAGGCGCCAGCAGCCACACAGCTGGGCCAGTCCCCGCTCCCCACCAGCGATGGCACCTCTACATTCCACTCGGGAGAGGTGAGTCTAACGGACAAGGACAGAAGCAATATTTCACTGCATTTCTTTCTTTGATGTCATCTCACTTCTGACCTTGGACCGGGAGTATTTTTCACAGCTTTATACCCAGTTTGGAGTATGAAGGAAAACATACTGTTCTCCAACTTGTAACAGAGCCTGTGGAAGTGTCACTCAGAGTTAAGTTCATACTCACAGAAGCACAGACACTACCTGCACCAGGACAGCCCACAACAGGGCCAACCACACACAGGGTATTTACCGTAGGAAAGTAAGCGCAAAGTGTTAATGAGATCAGATTGGACCAGAGGTTTCTATGAAGACATGGGGTTGCTTACGCCGTTCTCTCCTAGGCCACCCTGCTGTCAGCCTCCTGAGCTCCCTATACACCGCTCCAGCAGACAACCTTCCTGGCATCTGCACCTCATTCCTGAAGCCGACGTTTCTGAAGATCCCTTGCAGCCCTGCTCTGCCCTCTCATGACAAACCCCGCAGTAACAGAGTACACGCCACGGGCCAAAACACTACAGTTTGACATTAAAAAGAGGAACATCCCCTAAGGCTCTTCCCCAAATCCTGGCGAAAGGATGTAAACTGAAGAACTGAATACACACTATGGCTTATCAAATAGCCGGAGGCATTTCCTCTTACTTCCTGCACTTTTCCATACTTGGCCATACCCTCCATTCATAAAGTGTCTGGCTGAAGTCACCCTTCTCTGCAAGTAGGACATGGAAAAATGCCTTATGCAATCATACTAAAAAAAAAATTGGGGGAATTAATCTTAATCCTCGTACACACCACCTTGTCCTCAGGAGCACAGGGTTTAAAGATGGAGTGATTTTCCTGCAGATTTGTTTTGCCATCTGTCTGCTTTAATGAGCAAAAGCCATAACTCAGAAATTCCTGGGGAAAAAACTCATTATCAAACTGTAATTAGCATAGACAAATCAGAGACATTGCTGTCACTGTCTTCTAAATGAGGGTGCACATGTCGTGGTGTCAGCACACTACCACAGGATTTCATTCCCCTCTGCTGCATTAATTGCAGTAACTCTTTTCTTCCTCCTCACATTTGAATTTCCCCAAACTGCAGAGATTTGCAGCTCTCCTTTAAGCCCTTCCACACAACGATACTGACATCCGAGCCTCATCTTTTGTCTCCAAGTGTTCTAAACACGAGATTCCTTCCCCCAATCCCTGTTTTGCAGGTAGAGCAGGCTACAGGAAGTCCAAAGAGAAGGGAGACTGAGTCCTTAAATGTATCTTCCATTTCTTTTACCTTTTTTTTTTTAACTCATTGAGAGTTAGAGTATAGAGGGATGCAAACTGGGAAAATCAAGAGATGGTATAGTGGAGGGGGAAAAAAGAAAGAAACAGGAAAAACATATTCTTACTTTGAGCAGGTTAAGTCTGTCATACTGGAAAAAGAAACCATAAGCATTAGAACTGAAAAGAGAAAATAAATAAGTAACAGAAGAATGGAGTTACACACAGAAGCGGAAAAGATGTAACTGATTTGCAGAGATGATGCTACAGGAGCAGATACCAGAGTTCATAGTTACATGGCAG
Source organism: Eurystomus gularis (assembly GCA_013400335.1). Lineage (NCBI taxonomy): Eukaryota > Metazoa > Chordata > Aves > Coraciiformes > Coraciidae > Eurystomus > Eurystomus gularis. Next base: position 108,503 of record VZZY01024585.1, on the reverse strand, counting down.
CTGTAACCAGGAAGAACTCAGGAGAACTTGAGGAAGGTGAAAAATGGGGTATTTTCTCTGAGCCTTTAATTAATACAGTGTTGCCTCTACATCTTCATGGGTTAATGATCTCGTATTTGCATACAGTGCTATGGAAGATTACAGCTGTACCGCGCAGATAGGAAGCAGTGGATCACACATATGAAGGTCAGCCTGCTAACTTGATGCCAACAGAAGTTTCCACCTTCCAGTATTGCTGGGAGCAGGATCACAACTCACTCCTACATACTGCTGCTTCCCAGTGAACGGAAACCTTTTGCCAAGAGAATGACATGCCATAGAGCTCTAGAAGTACCCCTAAGTCCATTTTACAACTGGGGAAACAGAGACCCAGAACCAGGGTGGGGGCAGAGCTCGGAAGAGATTCCAGAGCCCTTCCTCCTGACCTTTCTACTTCCAAAATCTATGCTATTCATCAGGCTTCTAAACGCCCATGGCCAAATAACTCAAAAGAAACTGATGAAATGTATTCCTGAATCCCTCATCCCTGTCTAAAATGACCAGAATTTCATGACCTGCTACCTAAAGGGGGATTATACCACCCAATGGGAGGGGTAAATGAGAAGACACAGCCAAACTCTTCTCATAATCGCACACTGAAAGGACAAGGTGCAACAGTCATAAGCTGCAGTAAGGGAAATTCTACTCGGATAGAAGGAAAAAGCCTGTTCACAACAAGAGTGGTTAAGCACTGGAGAAGGGACCTGACGAGGTTGTGGGATATCCAGACTGGGAGGTTTGCAAAATGTGGCTGGCAAAGGCTTTAGACCAACCTGCTTCGAGCAGAGGCTTGGACTAGAGACCTTCTGAGATCCCTTCCAATCTAAACTGTTCTACAGTCTCCAGGACCGACATAAAGCCTCATGTTTTCCCCTAACCTGGTATTTAACCTCAGTATTCATTATTAGCTATAGACAGCGGGAAGAATCTGAAGGACTTCCAACGGAGAGGAAATCACTTTTATCCTTGGGAAAGAGCAAAGGAGTTAAAAGTGTGAATTTCATTGTTGGCTGATAGCAAAAAGGGGTTTTTTGCTGACCTCAGAAAGCTGTTCCAGAAGCAGCAGGGTCTGCCAGTAAAAGCCTAAGGCTGTCACAGGCCTGAAGGTGGTTTGGTCCATGTCACACTGGTGGACAGCACGGAAAAGCAAGCTACAGAAAAGGTTCCTACAGATGTCATCCAGTGCTTAAAAACTCCTGGTGAAGCGCTCCCTCTGATGGCAACACTGCACGACGACAACTATCACAACAGACAAAAGAGCGCAAGGGACTTCAAGCGTATCTGTCAGCAATCGTCTAAACACAGCAACAAACTCATGGGCTCAAGCTGTTCCATGTCTTTAGTGAGACAGGTCGGAAAATCAGACCACTCCACTTGCAGAAGATGGATGGGAAGAGGAGAAGAGGCTGAGAAAGGAGATTTTAAAACCTTTGTCCTTGAGTTCTTTGTTCCTAACGTTTCCCTGTGTTGAACAGATACCATCATCAACTCTGTGGGGAGAATCAGGGGGCTTATTAGCCTGAGATTCCTCACGTGTACCTGAGAAAGCCACCTTGTAGAGCAGAGAAAAGAGACTCAGCCTTCCCCCTGCTTCAGGCTCACCCTGTGCACAGACGGTCGGTGAGCAGGGCAGGAGGCTCTGACACAGGCTGCTGGACGTAATGCCCCAGTCTCCCTTCCTGCTGTGCATTCGGCATCCTCACGCTGGAATTCATCTGAGGTTCGCTTCCCTCTTGCTTCTCTAATTGTCTTAAAGTCGTTGGGTTTTTTTCTCTCAGAAAAGCAAGGGGCTGTCTGCAAGCACATCACAGTACGTTTTTACATTTTACGTACACACTGCTCTCTACCGATGTTCTTCCCACCAGTCCCCCTCCTAACAAACCTCTCCATAGCTTAGGCAAACACTTCCAGCTTACAACAGCCCAGCCATGACCTGTCCTAACCCCCACACCTCTACTCACCAGCAATCCTTTCAGGACCCTCTGCTACTCCACACCTGCATTTTCCACAGAACTGCTTTCACACCTCACCTGAGACATCAGTCCCACAGTCCTCCTTTGTAGTTATCCAAGCTACAATTACCAAGCACAAGACAATCCGTCTAACAAAAAGGCATGAGGAGGCTTCCAGCAAACACCAGCAATCATGCAAGGTCAGGCTGGTTACAAGAGGCATTACGGCCACAGAAAAACAGTGAGCCAGCACCGTGGACTTCACTGCTCTCTGAGAACTTGCCTAGAATGAAATCTAAGGCACCAACTGGGGAAAGGCCAAGGCGTTGATGGCATGGATTACGAAGCCATCCAAGCCTTCACTTGTGTTCATGTGGAAATGCCAAGAGCCTGGCGCTTTGTCCAGTAAGCATCTCATCTGCGCTTCTGGTTTTTACACTCTTCTGAGGGTAGCATAGACATGTGAGATCAAATCTCAAAGGAGCTTATCTCCAATCCAAGCACCCACAGAGGGATCTTCTACTTATCACCTTTCAGAGCGAGCCCATGAATTCTCACAATTCATTTGGGACAGGTCTGTTCTAAGGGGTTTAAGCTGGGTTCATTTGAAATCACTGATCTTTAATATTTACATCACACAGGAAAGCGTGCAAGGGCAGTAAGGTGAGACCACTGGCCACAAAACTACTATTCATCATAAAAAGCAGGCAAGAAGTTATGGAGATCAACTCTTGTTTCTGAAAGGCATAAAGTAAGAAGAGAGGAAAGAGAAGGGACTATGGTACTGTTCAGCCTACCAAAGCCAGCGACTTCTGCCTGGCCAAGACAGCAGCTCGCTTCAAGGGAGGGGGAAAGCAAACAAAACAAATTAGATGGAAGTAATTGAGGGAGTGTGATGAACAGGCCAGTTCTCACACTATGTGAGCAAATATTAATGAGATCCCAGTGATATAAGTGAAACCAGCTTCTCGGCTACAGGCATTGGGCTGAGCTCTCGCTGACATTCTCACAGCTGCACCAGGAGAATGCCTTACTGGGGTCACCGCTCAGTGCCATGGGGAGGGTTTCTAAGTGATGAGACAATTCTACAGTGGAGGACAGGAGAGAAAAAAGAAGGCTTACTTTGGAGAGGCGCTTGTGTGACTTAATCGGAGAGAGAGCATGCAGGAATGAAAAGAGAGAAATTAAGGAAAGAAGAAAAATTACCTCGCAAACCAAGAGAAGGAAAACCCACAAACCCAACAGAAAGCATTATATGCAGCCCCCCTTCCTTGTGAAAAGCACCATGAATTAAAGTCGAGTCTTAGTAGTCACCGTGTTGGCAAAAATCGCGCTCCTGTAGCCTTAAATCACAGTACTTTATACGGACAAGGGCAACGCAGCTCATCTCTGTAACTCCCCCTTACCAAGAAGGCCATTTCCCTGACACCGTAAACCAGGGTGGCTACAAACACCACACCGAGCCCACATCCTGCCTGCCTCCCATCTGCGTGGCTTGCTTCTGGGGACAGACTGCTGGCAGGGCGCTGCAGGAGGGTGTCATCCGGCCCTGCTGCCCTGGGCACTGTTTGCAGGTTACTGCGTGCACAGGAAGCAAGTCTGACCTCAAGGGCAAACTCAGAACTGACAGGTCTCAAAGGATTCATCTTGAAAAAACCTTTCACCCCCGGTTTTGAACACACATACTCCCCCCTTAGTGGCAAGAGATCAGCACAGTCCAGTGAATCCCATTTCCTCTGCTGACAGCGACCACAAAGGGGAGCGGATGAAGACTTCTTGTGTGTGTTGACACAATCCAGAAACAAATCGGGCAAAGATCTAACAACCCATTTCACACAAGCTATCAGAGTTATGCCTGTGACACCATGAAGTTATTCAGGCTGAAATATTTCACTTCAAAAATCTGGAAAAAAACACAAGTACTCCTGACAGCTATCTTATAATACACTACTGACGTTAGAGTTATAATCAAAGGTTGTGTTTGGCTCCCAAGGCCCTCCTGTGTTTCTCCAGGTCCCACTGCTCACAGAAAATCAAGACTCACCAAAGCTGAAATCCTCTTTCTCAGTACAGCAAAGACAAGGCTCTTTCTAATACGGCCAAAAGACACAACACCTTTCTAGCGAAAATATCACCTACTCTGGCCAAGACAGTCCTAATACTGCACCAGCAGGAGACAATGTGCAGAGGACTGGCAAATGGATTCTGTGCAACTTGAACCTCATCTCAACAGGGCTTAGACAGGACTGAAGAAGTGCATAGGCCCTTCACAGGCTGTCTGCACACAGGAGCCTTTATTTGTTCCATGACTCTTCATGATCCAGATGATAAAAAGCAATTGCAACGGTTCATTTTCAAGGTCCTTCTCAAAACCACAGAGCCTCCATCTAAAGGAAACAGGGCCCTCACTGCAAAAAGGTTAGCCCAGACAAGCCGTTACGGAACTACAGGACGAGCCACCAGCAACTCACGGACTCAGGCTGCTGAAAGGATGACAGAGTTGTGCTGAAGTCTGACCTAGGCAAATGGCTCCCAGTTAATAGAATTTTCAGATGTATGATGGGGAAAGAAGGAGGAAATTTAGCCAGAGAAAAAAAGACACAGGGCAAAGCTAGTGTACTGCATTAGAGCATTTAGAACTGGGGACACATGCACATCTTGGCCAAAGTCATCTGCTTGCTCCTCACCTTGGAGTTCTTGGCCCCACTGCGGCCTGACTGAGAGGAACAGCTACGCTGTACACCCTGCTCCGGCGTGGAAGGGGATTTGTCTGACGAGTGGTCTGAGCCTTTTTCCACCATGGCGTCTCCTTGGGAGTCCTGCGGTGTCGGGGACCGGGAGCGTTTGCGCAGGATCGGGGAGCAGGCAGGTGTGCTGCGGTTTGAGTTACTGGCAGTACTGCAGAAAGAAAGAAAGAGCAGGGTTAACAATCTTCAGCTCAAATGGAAAGAACTGCACCCGTGCTCTGAGGTGGAGCACCACCCGCAGAGTTCTGCACTAGCACAGCGGGCAAATCTGGCTTCCTGAAGCAAAGCACCCAATGCCACCCCTAGGACTTGCATCCCCCCAGTAAAATCAGGCTGTAGACAGTTATTGTTGACCAGTGGCAGAGGGAACTACAACAGCCTGCCAGTGTCTTTCTCCACCCACTCTTCAATTCATCTGACCACAGATGAAAGCCTACGAGAATAACTCATTCTCTCCTGTCGGCTCTGAGAGTTTAAAATGATGAGCTGAGCTTAGAAAACCTAAACCTGCACTCAAGAATGAGGGAGATGTCAGTGTGTTCTCAATACAGTCCCACTTGATTTGTCCTTGGTTTTATTTCAGCACATGTAACAATTCTCAACAGGACACACAAAAATGGACCCATATCTTTTACAAAACACTCCACTAAAGATCATCAAAAACCACCGGGGCACTGGGAGGGGAGTCATGATGACAAAGGACTCATGATTTCCTGTATCAAATCATCCTTTCCCACACCAGTTAGAGTCGGGCGTGAAAATGTTTTACTATAACACAAAAGCTTTCATGATTAAAAATAAAAAAAAGTTCCCCTTTCATAATGGGGAAAAGCAAGACCTCTTAGAGTTTTATGGAAATTATGAAACATTTAGGAGGATGGAACTTCTCATCGTCAGCAAACACCCTAACACCTAAATCAGAAAGCCAGTTACATCCACATTTAGACAGAACAGGAAAACTCAGATTTCCTCACTGTTCCTTCTCTTTTGATGCCTCCTCTTCCTGCCAGACTCTTCAAAATACCACATGCTATATCCATTTTTCCCTACATAACTCATTTCCTTCAGCAGTCAAATCTATATATGAGCAGCACAAACATCTTTGAGAGCTTTCCAGCTGGTCCTGTTCAACTCTGCGACCTGCAGGTTACAGTGGAACCTGGGCTGATCCAAGGCTGAACTTTGTGCTAACTCCGCCATGCTGAGCTGTTAGGGTACCCTGGTATCTTGTGAGCGTGACAAAGCAGGCCACATCTGAGCTACAGAAGAGCAGGCAACAGAAAAAGGATGAGGGAATTACAGCTGTAAGGGATTGAATTAAAGAAGCCGGTACAATCAACCTCTTAAGGGCTATAATTTAAGTCCTATTATATATGGCAAACCGAAGTTCGCTTCTCACAATGGGACGTACAGTGAAGTAGTTAAAATGGATCGTTTCATTTCTGAAAGTCTAGAAAAGATTAATAGATGCCTGAGGTTTCATAATTATCAGATAAAAACCATATCTACCTCTTACCTCTGAAGACGTCAAAAACATTTTACAAATGTTAGTTAGCAGATACGGGTAGATAATGTAACACAGTTCTCCAGCAGTTACCAGGTTTAGTTTGGTTTGATTTAGTACTGGATGAACTGGTCTTATAAATGATCTTTTATTTGCCCACTGCTTGTATTAACACACAAGTGGTGAAACCTTCCCTAAACAATCTGCAGAAAGCATACAACAAAGTCGCTTACGCAAACCAGAATCAGATTTAACACTTACACATACAAGGAACTTGCAATTGGCAAGAACGGTAGCATGGCACTCGGCAGAAAACCCTTGGAAGGTATTTTCAAGAGTATGAAGTGTGGAAGTTCATACAGATAATGAACAGGGTAGAGAAAACACATTTTCACAATCTTCTGTAAGCAGGAAGAAAGAATAAATTACAGACTCCGCCCTGTTACCTATTTCTACTCAATAGGCTGAGACTCATATAAATACAGCATAGTTAAAAGCTGCTTGTTCAAATGCCACCTAAACCCCAACTTAGCTCTAGTGTGGAGACCAGCAGAGTAATTCTCCCCATTAGCTTGTTTCTTCACAGTTCCCACGTAACGGCACGTCTCACGAGTGAAGTAAGCCTGACATCACACCGTGTCCTCCCTTTCCCGGGTCAAGACACAGGAACGCTGAATACTAACTACCTGTACGGCACAACTATAGCAACATTCAAGCTTTAATTCCTCCAAATCATATTTGAAACAAAAGAAAAGCCTGAGCAGAAGATGATCTGGACCATTCTTTCAGCAGCACTGCCTGCAACAGTGTAGGTGTATCGGGAAGTGAAGTTATCAGGATTTTTTATAGCTTATTGAATTGTACAAAAGCATCAGGTTCTTCACAGGCTTTCAGGTGATCCAGTTACAATGGGTATTTTGTCTTTTCTGTCCGCCTGCTGCTACTTCTGGCTAAACTCAAAATGTACACACTTTTTTAACAAGCCAGCATAGTTGCACTTAGTGTACCAACCGCAATCAGTGACTGCGTGCATCTGCAGCACGTGCTGTGCAAATGGTACTAAGACCTGAAGTCCATCAGCAATGTTTCCAGAGATGGGAAAGCTTTTGAATTGCCATTGCTACGGTTAAGAACTCGACATTGTGAGGCTGTAATGCTCCTGCTCACACTGTGCTACTGCTTATCTGGCATTGCATCACATTTCCTACATCTTGCCACCAGCACACTTGATTCAGCATAAACTGATTTATGTGAGAGGTCTCCAGAAATACACGGCAGGAATTTGAAGGCAATGTCCCCGAGTCCCATATCACCGCACTAATTTTGTTTGAACAGAAGTACTCAGTTTTCTTCTACAGCTCTACAAAACCGGAGTTTATCACACACAAGCTCCTTCTCGTTTTCAGTTCATACGAGTTCATACTCACAAGTTTCAATCTGAGTTTCAGCTTCAAGCAACTCTGTAAAGACCAAGTCAAATTCAGTCAAGGTTCTGCCTGCTTTCGGGTTACACTCTCAAGGGAGCACTGAATTTTTACCGCTGCTAACGCAGAGCACAAAAGAGCCAGTTCCAAACCAGGGTATAGCTGCACCACATGCGTGTGAAACTGGGATGGAACATGTTAAAAAGTTCAGTGCCCTTTTACTCATATTCTAATCAAATGAGGAAATGAGACAAATTCTGTGGACATTAATACTAGCCCCCATATGCACTCACTCACACATAGGTAGGGAGGATACAGTCTCAGTTTTCATATAACCGATGCTCCAAAACTGTTCCAGCACACGTGTTCCTTCACACGCCTGGCACGGATGCTGCTGAGCAGCGGGCAGCTATGGAGGCCAGCCCAAGCTAATCGCCCAGGGTCTGACAAAGCTCCTCAGGTGGGTTTTTCAGCCATGGCTGAGTAACCCTCCCTGCTGCAGCTACCCAGGAGCAGCATCAGCACTAACTAGCTTAAAGCTGGCACATGTGTTTGGCTGGGCTCGGGTCACACTACTGCAGCCGTACATCCTGGTGACAGCTCTGCCAAGCACAATCTCAGACAAGACTCTGGCCTCCACGTTCATCTCCCAGTTACTTAGCATCTCTGGCAAGCTTTAAAAAACTAAATCCATCCATATTATGTTAGATACGTGTGAATTATCACCTTTGCAGAGACAGGGAAAAAAAGACGGCTCCACGGGTGCCACCTCAGGCTCTCCCTTAAGTGAGCGGCAGAGAGCTGATGAAACTCAGGAGGTCTGAATCCACCTCACCCTATCTGGTGAGTGGGCAACACTGAATATTTCTCACATGAAAGGCTCCATGGCTGTGCACAGAATGAAGAATATGAAGAGCATGTTAATTCAGCCTTTCACCCCTACCACAGCAAATACAGGCACAAAAAACACAAGCCTGGGGCTCCGTCCCGCTCGCCTCCCCCTGCCCTGAGCCCCTCAAAACTCTCGCTGCTCCTGCTCAGTCCCTGAAGTTTGAATCTGACCCAAGGCACAGCCATGACGAACGCTTTCTGCAGTTGCCATAGCAACGAAGGCCTACAATTGAACCAGGAATCAACGCCTGAAATGCCAAAATGGCTTGACCCACTTTGAAAAAAAATAATAGTAATAAATAATGCTTCACAGACCTAATTGACCGAAGCACATTCAGGGCCTCACATACCCCTGCAGTGCAGCCTTTAGTAGATGCAACAGCTTAAGTCAGGCACAGAACACAAACAAGCCCACCTAAGCAGCAGCCCTCTGCTCCTAGGCAAAACCCCTGCATGGAGTATGTGAAAACACAGAAGGCAGAACACATCTTCTTGGTTTATGTTCATACTGTGCCTAAGAGAAACACTTCATCTTATGATGGGAGCTGCAGTAAAAAAAGATGAACAAGTGTGAGGCGGCTAGGAAGAAGTCAGACTGTTCAGTCACATGGAGGACAAGCCTCGATATCTGGAGGAACAGAGCAAAGACCTGAGCTTTTCTTCAGGTGGTGGAAAAAGAATGATCATTTGGCAATGCACAGGCGCCCTACCCTGGATGCTCCACAAAGCAAGGGCATAAGGAAAGAGGCAAAAAGGCCGAACTTCCTCCTCCAACAGGGTACTTCCTGTAAAGATTTGGACTAGCCGGTGAACAGAGACTTCAGTAAGCAGTGGCTTTTGGGAGAGGCTACAGCAGGTACTCCACAAGCTAAGCCTGGGATTCTTACAGCTATAAAGGAACCCTGAGGACTCTTAGCAATGCTCTAATAAAGAACTCAACAAGAAACCTGCCTTTGAGTCTGTTCAGTAAACTCTGCATGAACGGCATTCAAGCAGTCCTGAATTGGCATGAAAGTCTGTCCATCCTACGAGATCTTCTGAAATAATCACTGCCTGACACTACAGCACAGCCATCCCTGGGCTTAATCACCCTGCAACTGTCTCTCCAAATCACAAGTGCCCCAGTAGTCAGCAGGCACCTCCAGACACGACAGCCTGCAGTGAAGCACCTGCGCTACCCTGCACAACAGCGCCTTGGTCTCCTCTCAGGTACTGATACATACGGATTAAGAAGATGCACAGCAAATCCATTCGAATCTGCCAGTTGCAGGATGTGAATTAGAATTTAGCCAGAAGTAACGACTGTGTTCGGAAGAGCACCAAAGGATTTGTAACGACGAGGACAGCCCACCTCAACACGCGGCAGCTCCAGGTCTCAGTTTTCATATAACCGTGTTGCGATCACCAGCTTCTCAGACAGCAGAAACAGAGCAATGACACCATTTCCTGCAGTGTATTTCTAAATCCCTTGGACTTCCTCTAGAAAGTCCTGACCTGGAAAGCTAATCGGCAGCTTCCAAGTCTGCCACAGTTGAAAAGCACCTGGCTTTACGAGACTCAATCAGCTGAAGCAGCTCACATCTCCCTGCAGCCCACAGCACTTCCCTGATAGGAAGCTCTCCAAGACCCAAAACTGGGCTTGCCAACAGCATTGCAAATGTTGGGCTTCGTTCTGGAAAGCACTCAGCACTACATCCCCACACCAGCAAAGACCTTCAGCACGTATTTAACTCTATATGACCGAAGTCTATGGGCTGTGCAAAGTCAAGCCTGTGCTCACGTGCTTTCCTAAACAAGAATGAAGGAGATCATCAAGCACAAAACTCAACACTACCGACAAAGTCTTGAAAAGAGCAGAAAAAGCCACAAGGTCGAGAAGGCACCTCTAGGCCTGGCTGTAGTACAAAAAGAGTTAATTCTCCTCAGAAACAGCCAGTAAGGGGGTTAATTAGACGCCTACAAAGATACTTTTCTGTGATACAGTCTGACATCAGTGGAAAAAGATGAGATTCAGAAACTCATTATGCAGTCTACCAAACAGCGAGCAGATGGTAACAACTTTTGAACATCACCAACCTACACTCCCTTCAAATTGATAATCTAAGAATGAAAATCTCCATATATCCTCAAGCAATTCCCTGGGCTTGCCATTGTTCTACAAGCAATAACAAAATGTTATACTTGTATTACAGCTCCCAGTCAAAAAAATACAAAAAAGAAAGCCTTAAATAAAAAGCAACGACACCTGCATGGCTGTGCAGAAAGTGAGTCGTGTTTCAGGACAACTGCTTTAAAAAGAATAGTAAGAAAAGTATACGTTCTGCATGTTTTTTAAACAACTAATTCTTAACAGAAAAGTCCAGCCTTGTCAGAAATTTACTCTGATTATTTTGACATTTCACAGAACGTTGTCCCACTCCTATGACATTCAATAGCATGTTTACATATTCATGAGAGAAAATTAATGCAACTATTATGCTTCAGGGGATCAGCAAATCACTGCAAGCCTCAGGAAGGAATTTGCCTTCTGCCCATACACAGCGCTGCAAGGTTGGTCAAATGTATTATTAACAATGTCATTGTCTTTCTCTGAATCATCTGATACTGGTTACCACTAGAGACAGACTACCAGCTCTGATGGACAAATGCTCTGGTATCTTAGAGGAACTCCCACTGTGCTGTGTTTGAAACAATCCCTCCACCACTCCCCTCCTACTTGGAGTTACTGCAAAAATCCCGTGAAAAAGTAGGAAAATATTTTCAAAATAGAACAAGACAGATCTTAATAATACCATGCAATAATGCAACAGTATTAATTTAGAAATGATCATTAATCTGTAGAGAACTGACACGTGTTATAAATCATACACTAAACCCCTCCATCACTCCCCAATTAATGTAATTCCATCTGCTCCGAAGGAAGACAAAGCACATAGAACAAAGTACAATGGATGACAAAAAGAAATCTGGGAAGCAATAAAGGGGAAACAATGCAAAATAAGAATTTCACATCCCTCCGAAGCTGACGGCATGTCTGCTTCAGACACAGCTCCAGTATGGTCACCTGCAGCTCACTCAGTCTGTGGAGGTACTTCCAGAAGAGGAACAGATCGGTGGTTTGTTTCCTCTCCTCCCCACCGTAATGCCAATGGCTTATAAAATTAACAGCAAGAATTGCAGTATCTGATGCTGTCTTCAAAATCTCAAGAGCCTGGAACTTGGGACAGAACAAAGCTTACAAGTCGTGTTTAAAACTTAAATATAATAATGAAAGGCACTGTTAAACCATCTCTGATGTGAAGAGAAGTTTGAAAACTTGACAGCTCGAAGAATTAAAAAATAAAATTAAAATAAACCTGAGCACATTTATTTTAAACCTCATTATTTCCAAGCTTACATCAAAATCTTTCAATAGCTTGGAGACGCAATGTTGCTGTCGTACATCAATCCATTATGTCAATCAAGGCCATGAGCACCCCTGGACTTTATCCCCAGCACAGGCAGCACCCTCCTGAACACCCACCAATCTTGTGGCATGGGTTTTATAAACACAGATTAAACGTCTAATGAAGCCTCGCCTCACACCATATCTGATCAGCGACAAAGTGGGGGTGGACAGGGATGTTGTATATCTCAGGAGTAGAAGACAAAGCTAGAGCTTCACATGTTCCCACTCACTCCTGCTGCTCAGCAGCAGCAGCTTTCACAAGTTAATGGGAGATGCTGTGATCTTCAAAGCTGCGATCAAATTTATTTATTTCGCTCGTCCCTTGATGTTTCATCCCTTTACCATTCTGAAAACATCTATGCAACAATTTCACATCCTCTCACACTGATGTCCTCCAGCCAATCTCTCCCTTTTGCTCTAACCATGAAGCAGCACTGTTCGACTGGAAGTTAAAAACAGAGAGGGTCAAGGGCTGCAGCCGGTACCGGGAAGAGTTAGACACCCTCAGTGCAAGAGTCACACACAGTCCTTTGTCCTGAGGACCTGGTTCAGGCTTGCCCACCCCCCCCCAACATGACATATTCTCTCTTGCTCTACCCAGCTTTCTGGTTTTCAGTGGCATAGGCAGCTGGGGGCTTCCCTTGGCAGAATGTTGGGCATCCAAAGTTACAGCACCGATGTAAAACATATCTCTGAGATTCAGCTTGACATTTTCTTCCATCCTACTGAGCCAAAAATCTCAAGCGCTACCCTAAATCTTCCAGCTTCAGAAGCTCTCCTGTAGATACGTGTGAAGCAAGGAAGCAGGAATCAGTGATTTCCATGATGGACAGGCCAATGCTAGCCACCAGTAATCTAAGAAAAAGCAATTCTTTAGCGAATGGGGGTTCATCAGCTTCTCACAGCCCATAAACACGCAGTGCAATGAATCCTCATTTCCCAGTGCTCTCCTGCTGACCAAAAGGAAAAAAAGCCACCTGTACAGACCCTGGAGGACAGCCTGAAAGAGCAGGACAAACCAAGCCCCCATCACTGCAAATATACCAACACAGAGAGGAACGCAAAGCAGAACCAAGACATCGGTGGGCATGCTCCGAGCCCTTTTGAGAGCAAGGGAGCATGTGGGCAAACAAATACACCCCATTTCTGCAGCAGCTCCAGCTGACGCACTGCCAGGTCATCCAACTCCAACCCCCTTCTCCATACATCCAGATGGAATGGGAGCAACAACTGCCCCTTCGGGGGTGGGGGAGGGGGGAGACAGTCGGCGTGAAGGGAAGAGGAGGAGGGGTGAGGGGAATGAAAGCTGAGGAAAAAAAACAAACAATCGGATTTGCTCATCGGTTGTTCCACACAATCGAAAAGGCTGCTTTAGCAATTCCACCGCAGGAGAGGTACAGGGTGCATGCACGGGGGAGAGAACAAGGGGAAAAGGAATCGGTCTGTGGAAGGGAAAGAAACGAAGCATCTCCGCAACATGATGTCACGCTGTCTGCTGTCGAGTCCCCCGAGCAGAGCGGAGCAGCGGCAGCAACCAACATGGACTCCGGATTTAATCTGCCTGGCGAGCCGGCGCTCAGCCGCCCGGAGCACGGCACGCAGAGCCCTGGGCTCCATCTTCCACACGCAGCCGGACACAGCGCGGAGAGGAAGCGCGGCAGGAGCGGAGCAGGAGCGGAGCACTGACCTGGTAGCCATGAGGGAGCGTGGTGCAGCGCGGAGCAGCAGCAGGATTCATTCATTCATGCACTCGCGGGTGCTGGGGCAGAGCGGGGCCGGGCCGGCGGGGCGGTGGGAGGGTGCTCACCTCCCTCCCGCACCATCCCAG
>VZZY01024585.1:77422-94510 GCA_013400335.1 Eurystomus gularis | reverse complement strand
TGAGCGCTCCGAGCGCTCGCACGCCGCCCAGAAAGTTTCGAAACCTGGAAGCGTGTCGATGCAAGAACAGTCAGGAAAATTAAACCCGAATTAACTGGTGAGGCGGATTATCTAAACTGAAGCGAACGCTCGGAAGACACGCTCGTTCAGAATTAAGGTGACCTCAACGCGATTTGGCTTGCTTCGTCTGGGAAGCTGATTTGGTTTCATTTTTCATGCCTAACCATGTGTAAACAGGCCTGGGATTTTTAAAGAAATGTTAGCAAGCAACGTTTACAGCAGCATTAGCACATGGTGTTCCTCTGGGAACACACCACGGTACCCCTGCACGCCCGCTCATGGGCATCGTCACGCCAGAATGAGGAGAAGGTTTCAGCCCCTCTCCACGGCTCGCACGGTACCAGATAAACCACACAGGCTGAAGGAGGACAGAGGAGAGAGCAAACCAATCCACTGGCTCCCACTCTGCCTTCCAGTACGTGAAATCAGACCTCATCTGGGCAAGGAAATAGTACAGAACTGATCTGGAACAGCTTCCCTCGATGGGAAGCACAAGTGTCCATGTGTGGAAGTACTCTGGGTTATTTTAGGGCTTTAAATCTGAAATAACTTTAAAGAAACGAAGCATCTACCCAGAGAAGCCCCTGTGCCAGTGTGATACCAAACCAAATTAATCCGTAACACACTCTCAAGAGCTGACAAAAATATTTGTCACTTCACCCAGTAATGTCTGACTTTAGGCTTTAAATCTGCAAGTCTCCATAAGGATGGAGCTTTCTACCCATGTGGAAACACACCACGTCCAACAGGAGAAGTGGTAAAGCCAAGTAACAACTGGCAACGAAGAGCTAAGGCCAAATCCCACACCATGTCCCCCCACACTGACCTTCTGCCAACACAACCCTCTCTTAATTTGCAATGCTTTCTTCTCAAGACTAATCTTCAATTCATTGGACCACATTTCAGTGTTCATGGGTAAACCTGGTGTGTTTTGCAACTAGAGAACTCCACATGCCGTAGTCTTGTGGTCCTCACCAAAAAGCATTTAAGTATTTCTCCAATACAAACCTAAACAGAAACAAGAATACAGCAAAATCTCACCGTCAGAAAAACCGAGGGGATCACCAGAGTCACCGTAACTTGCACCCTGACTTGTCATTTCTATATGTGACCATTAAGTTTCAAATGCTTACAAAAGCTTGTGAATTGCTGGATTTACAATACGTTTGAAAAAAAAATGGCATGTAACGTCCCAACTTTCCTAGTCCCTGTGTGCAATGCGATGGTAGCTCCACATCATGGTGCGATTCCCATGGAAACACCACGACTAGGACTGTATCTAGTTCCAACATAAGAACTATGTGGATAAACAGGACAGGGTTCAGATAAGAGTAAGGAACAACAACGGCAGTGGCAGTAAACCCATTCAACGCAGACTGGAGGTCAAGGAATGACAAGTTTTAAGCGATGCCCTGAACACAAGTTTGATAACAGTGGGTAACGGATGAAAGCGCGACAGCCCCAAGTGCTGAGAGCTGAAGCTAGACAAATTCTGACCAGACAAAAGAGATGCCTTTTTGGAAGCAAACAGAACTAACCACTGTAACTAATTCAAGGCTAGATTATCCATCTGTGGAAAACAGTATTACGCAAGGTTTTGTGTTTTCCTAAATACTGTTCTGTACCTCAAACCAGAATCAACAGGGGCAAGTCTTATACCTTGCATTCAACATGATTTAGAAGAGACGGCTGAATGATCCCATTTCGGTTTACAGTCTATGAATCTTTCAGTGTTTTTCTCTTATTGCTTTCAAAGCTGTATGAAAAGAGTTGGAAGTGTGATTCTCAGCCTCTACAAATTTTGCCATGTTTTGTCTGAATGACTATTAAGGTTTGAAGAAGATACTATTTTTCAATAGTCGAGAGCTACACTGACCCAGAGGCTCTGATGAAATTCAGTACAATGGCTACTTCAGATCTGGAACCATGGAGAACACACAAAGGCTCAAAGCAGGTCATGAAGTGGTAGGATGGATTCAATACACGGGTTTAAGACCTACCCACTCTTCAGACTGCCAGGAGAGAAGATGAAACAAACAAAAGTTCTGCTTCCAAAAGCGCTGGTAAGTAAAGAGCGGTAGTAAAAATGCAAGATTTATTTAGAGAAAAGCTTCTTAAGCTAATCTGGGATGGAGTGCAACAGGCAGAGTTATGGGTAACTTGAAAAATCATGCAACACTATTTGTAAAATGCTCTACAGACTTTAACAGATTTGCAAAATTCAACCCAGAGTTCTCAGAAGGACAAATACTCTTGTCACACTTCCAGGTCTTTGCAGCACCATTCGTGTCACTATGAAGACAGCTTTCACAGTGCTAATACTTTGATAATAGTGCACTGAGAAAAGAATCTTTAGGGGCCTTGAAGGAAGCTCTTCTCAACGTAAAGCTACCGGTTTCCTGTTTTGTTCAAGAGCTGCAGAATGTGTTTTATTTCAGCTGGGTTTCCTTGCACATGTGTCTCTCAGCCCTTGTCCTGGTAGCGGCGTTAAAAAACCCAGACAAGCACTGAGGCATTATTTCATGTGTGAAGGACAGCTTCAGGAGGGCTTGACTGCTGAGCTATCCATGGCATGACGTGGTCACGCACAACAGCCTGAATCCCCCAGGACTGCCGAGCCCTACAGAAAGGTGAAATGCCACATATGAGGAGCACTCCCTCCAAGGATGCTCTAATTCAGAGCATTATCTGTGGCGAGCTCTTCAGTGTTCACGCAGACAGCACGAGCCCGCTGCACCAAGCGGCAGGGCTGGTTTCGGCTCAGACCCAGCCGTAACACAAGCATACTCATACATATTGCATTTCTGAGGTGAAAGGAAATGATGCACTGTCCAAGTAATTAAAGCCCGGGGCTGACAATAGATACATGCGAGGCAGGCCAGTGCCTGTGTGTCCAAGCCTACAGAGCAACAAGTGAGTTTGAGATAAACTCTCCATCTAGCTAGGGCAATCTTACCCTCCCTGTAAGCCACACTAGCGATACGGAAACAAGCAGCAGTCTTTAAAGGTCGGTCTGCAAAGTGTCTGGGAACAATGAGCACCTGGATTTGAAAACACATAAGGTTTCTCATTTCTCCTTCCCCAAACATTCTTTCTCCACTTTCAATATGACATATTTTGAAAACTTAAAGCCATCGAGACCGTTATTCCCCAACAACTCTACTTCTCAGCTGAGTTCAGAACAGAACCAGGGACGCTTACGCTTTCACAGTACTTCTGGCCTTGTCTTCCAAAACACGTATCAGCAACGTCAAGAAATCACGTCCTCGGGGAAAACTCAGTGTACTGCTACAACCTCAAGATCTGCAAGTAGGATCAGCAGCGGGTAACTGATGCATCTGAGTGGTAATTAATATTTTGCACATTTAATTTTTTTGCTCGGACCACTGTTGGAGCATAGAAGCTGCTTTTCTCCTAGGCACCCTCTTTAACTATGAACGTATGGACTCTGCTTTTGAATGCACAGCATTGTACGGGGTGAGTTCTCAACTGGAACATGTGGTCCTGTTTGCTAGCTCCTGCTCAGACCAAGGAACATCCTTCCAGCCTCCAACGCTCCAAATAGGTGTGTCGAAGTTGGGGTCAGCCCACCAGACCTACAACAGATTTATTGGCGCCCAACGTGGGGCCACCCCACCACCAAACCATTGGTTTGGTTCTAACTCAAACCAGACAGGTGCTACCCTTCAAACCTCACAGTATTCTCACCCTATCAAGCAATAAGGAGCATTGCCAAAACTCCTCCTTCTCCCTTGCAGAAAATGGGCTCCTAGACAGGTACCAGATCAAGCAAAAATCTTTTTAGAGTACTGTGAACTGACAATGGCATTTTCATGGAGCGAGATACAGTGGCTGCTAAGAGCGCATGGATTCCTACAGTAGTGGGGGATGGAGGAGGCAGGCAATCATGTGCTCAAAGGCATGGAGAGGAAGAGGGGGAGGAGGAGAACAAGGAGAGAGAGAGAACAAAGTGTCAACATCTTAACTGGGACACACAAAGAGCCAGTTCTTAGTAAGAACTTAATCCAGGATTAACAAGAGGTCAGCTACCTCTGCAAGGAGACTGCACTAAAAGGAGCTAATTAGCTGTCCTTAATTGCACAAAAGAAACCACACAGAATTAAAGACATTCACCAGTAGCAGATCCCACCTCACCTAGGAAACAGAGCCCTACCTGTTGTCCTCAGCACTATGCTCAAACAATCAGCACGTGGAAAGCCAAAAGCAGGAAAGGTGAAATAATGTTAGGAAAGAGGCTGCAGGGAGTTAGGCTCAGCATCAACAAGTGAAGCACTGGAATGAGAGCTGGAGCCTACATCACACAGGACAAGCATTTTTAGCATGGCCAGCACCTTTCTAGACAGTTTCTTCAGCAGCCACTAGCATCACATGTGGAACTGCCCAAGATCCCTACGGTAACTACAGCTATTGCTTTCATAAACAATATTTTCCACAAGGATATTTAGTGCAGTTTTAGCCCTCTGCAATTCCATGTGATCTCTGAAAATGAAGAGGAAGGGTAGCACAAGGAGAACCAGTCAATTTTGCTCTGTAGGCCCAGCTCTGCCCTGTAGGTCGAGACCGACAGAATCATGTCCCAGTTTGGGTTGGCACTGCATCCTGGTCAGGCTGAACGGCGAGCACAAAGCAAATGCATCACGGATCACGGACAGGTAACAGCTCCTGACCTGGAACCCCCGGGTTTGGGATGATGCGGTGGAAAAGGCTGGCTGTGCTGACCTCCCACAAATTCTCTGTCTTGAATTTCTGATCATATATTACAAAGATACTTACACATCCTAAAGCCCTCTGTCAGCTTCCACATGATACTAAATCCATCTCTTTCTTCCTCTGAAACCATTGTGTGTTCTCTTCTTCTGCACTAATGATAAGCTGGTGCATATTTTACCCCAGAAGCACTTGTGCTGCACTGACAGATAATGTAGGCAGCAGCCAGTGTTCTTGAAAACAAAGATTAACGAGCACATCAATAACACTAACAGATGTCTCTGAGATCGAGCACTAATAAAAGTAACTCCCCTATTTACTTGTTTTATAGCGCTGTGCTGAGGGCTGGGGCAGCTTGCAGACAGCCTGGGCCCTCATCCTGAGGAGCTTACAGTGCAAGACCTCAGCCATGCAGTGAAAGGCATGAAGACGAGAGGCTGCATGGGTTTCAAACCCTACTGCAATCAAAGGAGCCACCTTCATGCATCCCAGTTGCAAGATCAGTGCCCAGGTTAAAAGAGGATGAAGAGAAAAGCAAAACACAAGTTGACCAGGGGAAGACTGTGGTACACACAAAGGAAAATAATCACAGAAACAGGAATTCTCCCATTACAGCTCCCTGTGGAATCGCTACAGCACAGCCTCCATTATCTGTGTACCCTTCCCATCCTTTCAGGATGGAGTTCAATATCATGCCACTGTACCTTCAGTTACATTGAGAAGGTGGCCACCAGAGGACAAGCAGCAGCAAAATTCCACCTCAAACCCAATACAAATTCTGTTCTTACAGTTCCGCTCTGAGGAAGCCACATCCCCCTCTGCTCCCAGTAATTGGGCAGCAACCCTCACACATGCTGTTCCTATGCAAGCTCAGCACAAAGAGAGAATTTCCTGACATCTGGATAAAGCTTCAATAGCTGCCATTGGAGAGAGCAGAATGCACATCGGTTGCTCGGTGCCAGGGGCTGGGCTACAGCCGGTCTCCTGGTACAGCCATGCCCCACTCCTTCAATCCCCTCCACCACCACCATCCCTCCACTTCCTATTCCACGCTGTACTGGGCTGGCACAGCTCAGACCTGTGAATAGATTTATGAAGAGAAGGAAAAAGGGCATTAAAAGGGCCCAATCTCTTTTTTTAGCACTGGCTTGCATGGTGTGCGCTTCTATGTCATGTAAATCAGTCACAGTTATGCCACCTTCATTATCCTCCAAACTGTTCCAATCGGTTTATCCCAACTGAAATCAGCATCCTAAAGCCTTCCCCCAAAGCACTACTCCAATCTCTCCCTCCTGCTGAGCCACCTCTGATTTTCAATCCCAATACCCATTCACACACATTGGATTCATCCCCACTCTCACTGATTGACTTTCTTAACCTTGCTTGACCCTTTCTTCCAGGATGGTCTCAGATTCCTGTAACTTTCTGCTGGGCTCATCCAGAAACTCACTAAAAACACTGAACAGCTATTCAGTCCAGAGCCTAATCCCATGAGGACAGAACACTGCTCCATACAGTGAGTCTTGCTCAGCTTCTCCCTCCACACCCCATCCCTTCCACCCCAGTTCAGATTCCCCAGTCAAACCTGCTGTTTCTCCATCCCAGCCCTGCACGGCATCAGGGCATCCTTTTTCCTGAAGAACTGCCTGACCTCACAACGCACAAACACACACAAAGGAACCTGCATCACAGGAAGGAGATGAAAAATGAAGAGCTAAATGATTGCATCGCCACCTGTTACCACATCGCGTTTCCCGGGGCGCAGCTGCGTGTCTTCCCTGCTCCTCTGCTCTCCGATTCTGAAACCACCATTTAAACTGCAGACAGAAGCAATTCTGCTGAGAGAGAGATCATTAAAGCATTCAATAATCTCACTGCTCCGATGCATTTTATGCTCTCAAAAGTAGTCGACAAAAAGATTCCCCGCTCTGATAACAGCTTGGCATGGCTGAAACAAAGCCTTCTTTGCAACTTGCTGCCCAGCTCTGGCATCTGAACTGGCTGCTGCCCACTAGAAAGAAAAGCACCCACTGTCTCTTTAAGAATGCCCTGTAGCCCACACCACTAGAGCTCGGTTAACCCTGGCTGCTCCATTCACTGGTGACAGCTGTGACATTTCAGGACACCTTCTCTTCTCCTGCTCTTGCCTACCTGTTCTACTGCCCTGGCACAGCTTCTCCACGTTGTTGCACATCCCCGGCATCCCAAACATTTTTGCAGGGGTGCTTTAGCAGAGCTTTATTAAATATCCCTGCTCTCCCTGCTATAAAACACCCCAGGGAGTACTTCTGTGATGACAAAGGGGCAGAGCAGGCAGCCTGGACCCAAGCATCCCAATTACCTCTACATTCAACTTCTTTACTGTCACAAGGCACTCTTCTCTGACTACTTAGTCACTTGGACAGACAACTGACTCTTCATCTTGCTAAGCCAGAGGGACTGCGCACCCTTCTCTAAACCTTATCAGACAGAGCACAAACCATCTAGCTTCTCTGATACAACAGCAGGTACCGCAGCCAGCAACAGCAGAAATATTCATTTTCCACACATGGGCATTTCCAAATATAAACTCTTTGAAAGGCCATCTTCTACAGAGAGGTCACACAATGCAGCAGGTTACAATGTGACTCACATCGGAAGTATAAATAAACACACATACAAAAACCTGTCTCACGAGAAAAATAAACAAGAGACTGTGACTGATTTTCTTCTGAGCAAAGCATGAAGTGCTCCGCTATCACTGTCCTGGATTTTGTATCTGCTCCAAACAGGCATAACGGAGGGAAACAGCAAGTCCTGTCCAAAGAAGTGAGAAAGCGAGAAAGCAGCACAGCTCAACAGTGCGCAGGGTAAGCGGACAAAGCAAATTGGATATGTTCTTGCAACACGCTACAGGAGCGGAATAGACTAATGTGGTTCAGAGCTGCTGTGGATCAGTCTGATCAATCCTATCTCAGGGAAGCTGATGAAATACTTGCTCTGCATGATCAGTTAATCTCTACCAGGAACATTATTATAAGGGTGCCATATAACCAGAAATATATTCTTATGGAGAAGTCAGTTCAAAGGAAAGCAACGAAAACGTCACAATATTCATGAGGCTCATTTATGAAAAGCAACTTGAAGGGTAAACAAAGTGAACTGGCCAACAAATATTTGAAGAATGAAGATACCAAAGAGAAAGAAAAGCTGTATTTTTTTTAGAAGGTTTTATAACAATGAGCAATGCTATTATATTAAGTTGAGGGAAAAAAACTAGGCTGAAGTCAAATCCCTGATGTCAAGAGCATGAGAGAAGTGGTAGAAACACATTCGCTTGTCACATTTCTAAACAACATTAGGTAACCATTAATAAAGACAAAACATGGAAGTGTCCCACGTTGGCTCATGGAATATGGATCAGTGTCTCAATTCCAATGAGCTTTTTTCTGTCTCTAGTTCTGCTTTCCATAATTTTCTTAATAGGCAGCAGCCCAGGCCAATGATGTCTTGGTGACTCTGCTTTGCTAGTAATGCAAGACTCTTGAAAGGTTGGCATTTGGTTGGTGTAACAGCTGTCTGAGTGTTACAATTTAGAGAACTGTTTTGACTCGCTTTATTTTTGTTTCCAAAACCTCCAAGTGAAATATATCCATATGATTTTGAGTTTCATGTGGGAAATCTTGCAAAGCAACATCTAAATCATCTGAAGTTCTTAATCTGGGCCGTGATCCTTGAAAGAACATAAGTCCTTACAACAGTTATGGGATTTCCAAAGACGAGCAAGACATAGGTTGCTCTGGGGCAATTATATCGATTCAGCTTGTGACTGCCCAGAGAGGTGGTGGAGTCACCATCCCTGGAGGTGTTTAAAGAACAAATAGATGCAGTGCTTGAGGATATGGTGTAGTGGTTAGAGAGATGCTAGGAGAAAGGTTGGACTTGATGACCCTGGAGATCCTTTCCAACCGTAACGATTCTGTGATTCTGTGACTCTGGCCAAGTCACCTAGGAGAAGTGCAGAGGAAATTGCTGGCCGGTTTGCATTTCTGATGCTAGCTCTTACATAAATAGTTTACACTCCTTAAAGAACTGTTTTAAGGTATAACAATTTATTGTTCACCTAAGCCAAGCTTCCAGCAGGGAAGTTTTCTAGTACACTTCTATTAATAAACACGTTAAAAGTAAAAATACCTTTAATCTCTGGGTGCCTCACCTGCAAACCAAGGCTAATACCACTGCCTTTCTTTTACCCTTTGTCCGTCTTGAGTATTTAAGACGTAAGCTCTTCAGGACACAAACTGTCTCTGGAGGTGTGCGTGAAAATCTCCCAGCACAGCAAACACCACAATCTTAGACACCTGCCCATTTCCAGAATCAGTTGTGCTATCATCTCTTTGAGACAGAAACTCAGAAGAATCAGTAGGGAACCTATTCTTCTTTGGAAAGGTTGGAAAAATAATACAACAGGCGTTTGAAACACTGATGTCGTTTTACTGCCTTGAACCAGCCACTGAGTATTGCTCAGACTCCCTAAGCTCCAGCCCCCGGACACATACCTGCTTTCATGGCCTACAGCTAAGCAAAAATTTGCCTCGCAGACCTCATTCCTAAAATGTACATCAGCTTGAAGGGCACCACGTGAGTACACCACTTCTCCTTAGCTGACAGCTCTGAAAAAACTTAATTCCTGTTTTGAGGGCTGCACAGCCACAACCCAACCTCCTCATGAACAGAGAGCACTTCTTTCAGGCCTCTATAGCTGCTTTATTTCTATTCCTACAGGGTCAGAAATACACCAAATTACAGCTCTGACTTTCCTCTAGCTTTCTAAAATGCCTGACTCCAGCGCAAACCTTTTAATTCACAGCATTTCATGTGTCATCACTGCACAAGTAAGGGATGAGACCTTGCCAATGATTTCTCTGGAATCCTCAGACCTTGCCATCTCTTCCTCCTGTCATTTAAACACAGGCTTGTTTGCTCAGTATTTTATTAAAGGAGTGATTCTAGTTAAAGAGAGCTGTTCTTACACTAAAGATAAACAAATTGTTCTTTCTTCTCCCCAGCTAATTTAATGCCTTATATTATGTGCACACACTGACATTTTTTTCTGTTACCAGATCTTTGCTACTCCTAAATATATACCTCCTTCTTCCCTCCCAAGTCTTTTTCACTCCACCCATTCTCTCCTCCCTTTTCCTTCTTCCAGTTCCAAGGCCTGAAATTAGGTGTGGTCAAGCCACATTCTTCCAAACCTAGTATTCCACATGGTTCAAAAGTGATTCAAAATATATACCCCAAAAATATATGTCCCTCTCCCACCAAAAATAAAAGCCCAACCAAATTCCTCCTCCTCTGCTCCTTTGCTATACGCATAGAGCGACCGTGACACTGTCAAATGAGAATGGCAGCATGTTACATCCTGTGTTAGCTGGAAAAAAGCAGAGCATCTACCCCCAGGTCACTTGGCTGTGACCACAGAGAGCATTCGGTCCAGGAAAAATGGTTACAGAGCATAAACCACTGGCAAATATTAAGTATAAGCAGCAGCACAGACCTGAAGCTGGTCAAACAGAAAACTTTAGTAAAGGAGGAGCTCAGAGAACATTCCACCATCTTGTATCCAACACGTGGCTCTGCAAGAGCACACACAAGTCATAGAAGGAAAAGCAAAGCTACTGATTTACGTGCAGCATTTGTTTTGCTCTCTCCCTTTCCTGAACTTAGACATTTTATGCTTTGGTACTACCATTGCTATTATATGTCAATTTCTATAATTTACTTTCACCAGACTCAACATACTGAAATTAGCAGTTACCATTCATAATAAGTGTCAATTATAATAATAATGGCAGTCTGCCGTGAAGATGCACTTTCTAACCAGGATTGAAATCAGAGGCATGCAAGGGAAGATTCAAGCACAAACACAGCAGCTGCTTCAGCAACCAACGGAACACCCCCAACTAGTTCAGAATAGAGCGCGAAGAACAGTCCTCTTCCCCAGGGGAATTTCCAGTTGGCAAACGTGATTAAGCAAAAGAGGTCTTGACCAGCTCCCAGTACAACAACACTGCACCATGAGGGCTGCTATGGGGAAAATCAGCTCAGCCAGACCCACTGCAACACAGCAATTCTTGCATAATGTGCCCCAAGAGCTTCGGTGGCGACGTTTGGCTGTTTCAGACCTTGGCCATGCCCACTTGCTGAGCAGAATAGCCCTGATGAAGCAGAAATGTCAAGTATGTGTTTCTATTTAGTTCAGCAGAACTATTAGCACACGCAGGGTGAATCACATGCTTACAGATTGTGAACTCTGTTCAACATACCCCTTCTAGCACTTGTCACATATAAGTATCAAACTGCTTCAGGGAGAGGGAGCACAAGGGGAGAAGGAAGAGATGAACGGTATGCCTCATTTTGCAGACAGGGAAACCGGGGCAGAGGTGAGACCATGATACCACTGATCAATGACAGGCCTCTCATGGCTTCCAGCTCCAACAGCCAGAACCTTGCTTCTCGTTTGAAGGGACCAAGAAATTAAACAGCACACAACAGTCTCAGCTCCACACTTAGCTTCCAGAGAGAAAAATACTATCTGCCGAATTTTATCTACAGCCACTTCTTGCCTGAATTTGCCTCCTTCCATGCTTTTTTCCTCCCACATACATGAGGAGAAGAATCTCTGGAGAAGCCTCACTGCAACCTCATTCATCTCAACTTAAGGCCCTGAGCAAGCAATGGCTGCAGAACTCCAGAATGGTTCCAAGCAGCTTGTCCTTCACTTGACATTTACGAGGCTACTGAAGGACTAGAAAGGCAGCAAGGTGATTTTTTATCATCTGATACGCAGAAAAGGCAATTTTAGAGCAAAACAAATGATTAGGATTCAATTAGCCAAAATAATCTGCAGCCCAAGGAGAGATCTGAAGGAGAGATTCTGGGCATTGGCACCAACTCCGCAAAGCGCAGCATCTTCATGGCCTAAGTCAAAGAACTCTTCTGTCCAGTTACCCTCAGGGAGGCTTCAATAAGCACATATTTATTAGAGAATAAAATTATGGATGTTTATCCGACTTTAAAACAAAAATTGATGCTAAAAGCATACCACATAGCAAAAAAACCCAAACCACTAAAGGGGTACTTTTGCCAGTCTGTCATCACACAGTGCTACAGAAACCCAAATCTCAGGTCAAGGGCTTCATAATGACTCAGTCAGTTTCTCTTCAAACAGCATCCTTCTGCTATAATTTTTTTTTTAACTAAAATAGTCACTTCACTTGTACTTGATACCCTGTTACCACTGAAGGTATTAATTCAGTGTGGCAGTGTGCAGTCCAGGACAAAAACTGGTAATGAGCTGATCTTGGTTCTATTTCTGGCTCCGTTAGTGACTATGAATACAGCCTGGCCAAGAGAACTGCATGCAAGATTTTTCCTTGATATTAGTACACTTGAATTAAGCTCTTAACTGTTTCTTAGCGCTTCTTACCACTGAAGAGCCCAGATAAACTAGCACAAAACCTGCTACTAACCACTACGTTGTACTCTGAGACCATTTGCCAAATAAATCTACCGATACTACTCAAAGTTGTTCTTTGGGTCCCCTTACACAACATCGCAACACTTCTGACGGGGGAGAGGGGAAGGATAGAAACTGTCCTTTATGGGCAGAGCTTCAGTCAAATGTTCAGAATATTCTGGATACAGGAAGAGATGAGCGACCTATTATTAATACGGTTTCCTCTTCCTACCGCATCGACAGCAAACAGGAACGTTCTGATTCCTAAGATCCATTTGCAGAATTTATAAGGAGTGAAAGCCTCTTCTTTCCAAAACGCTGGAGCCATATTTATATGCATGTGGGTCATCTTTGATGGCTTTTAGTGGAGGATTATCAGCACCTATTTCTTCCTTTTGAATAAAAAGCACAAAGATGTAGATGCAGAAGAATCGATGAAGCCAGAGGAGAAAAGAACACTGAAACACAACATTTTAACCTGTAACGTGAAGGTCAAACAGCACAATTATGTAACTTCAACAGAACTATTTTGCTAGCCTTCTCCAAAAAACTGAGGAAGAATTGATTTGGAAATTCATCTTTCATTTGCAATGCGAGAGAACAAAGTTCGTTTTCACTGCACGTGGTAGCTCTTTAAGTCGCTGCAGTACCAATATGAAATTGAAAGTGATTTAAACAGCTTCATTGTTTCAGAATGTAATTAAGGAGGCAAGAATCCCAAACACCCACGTTTGTCACCTTTCTGTATTACACCAAGTACTGATTCTCTACAACTGAGAGCACGGCACATTCCTCTTGTCTCTTTTTCACTAACCTGTTATTTTAGACTTCAAAAAAGTCGCAAGACTGTAAGGACAGAACTATGTCGGACTAGCGATGCCTTATGATCGCCTCCCTCCCCTCTCACATACTCCTGGCCCCGAGACACTGACAATTAATTGAAAGGGCAGGTGCCGTTAGCCTGGTCTGGATACAAAGAGCTCCTGAAGTCGCAGCCTTACAGCATGCATAACTGAAACTGCCTAATGGTAATCTTCACTGCTCCCTGACATCAAACAACTTCTAATTTTAGCTCTGCTATTCTGTAACCCTACCTAGTTCCCATCCCACCCCCATAACTATATAATAGATCCTTCCTTCAGATAAGTAGGGTGTTGGAACATTTGGAGTTTTTTTCTCACCCACAGGCACTAGCAGAAAAAATGAATTACAGAATTATTTTTAGGTAGAGCCTTTGGCCCTTATTTTCTCTGTAGGTTCCATATAGCAGGCTCTGCGGCTCAGAAATATTCCCATCAACAAATCAGCAAATGCAATGCAGAAGGAACCACAAAAGAAGGAAAATCAGATGAGCAGTTTTGTTCAGGTTCCCATTTATGGGACATCAAGTTCAGTTACCAGCTTGCTTTTCTCCTTGCAACACTCCTTAGTCATTTGATTGTCATTTTTCATAAGAGATCTAAATTAGTATCCATCTAAGATGGATTAAGAGCTCCCCAAAACACGTAACATAGGAAAATGCTAATGGCAAGCAGCACTGCCCGAGATCAGAGGGGAGGGAAAGCCTGACTGCCCTGCCACTGTACTTTCTGGCTTTCTGGAATGTAAAGCTTGTGGCCTGGCTCATTACAGTCCCTAAGGATCTATGAGGTAGCAACAATGTAAGACTGGAAGCAAAAGTTCTCTCTGGCAATACCATGTCACAACATAAAGTCATACGCTGCACTATGACGTGAAGCTGACCAAGCTACTAGGCCCTGACAAGACAAACGTAGGTTGTCATATGATAACAACAACGTCCTAGGGGACTGCAGTATCATTTCTGATACCAGGATGTTGTACCGTGACAGTACGGTGCTGCTCCGGTACGTCGGGCCTCGCATCGTGACACAATACAGTCAGGTTTTGATGTCACAAAGCTATGATGCCTATACAGCAGGCTCCTGCTGTACTGCAGCGTAGCGTGAGCACCGAATGACTCCACGGTACGCAGCCATGCTGTGATACGATACCAGATGGTGATGAGATCATTTGGGGCAGAATTAGGTGGCGTACTGCAAAAATGCATGACATCCTATTAGAGACCAGCACGTTGTCTTGTGCCGAAACAAGCTTGTCCTGCGACGCAGAGGTGGCCAAAGGCTCCCCGATGAAACGCGCTGTGTTATTTTGTGCAATCTAACGGCATGAAATGAATGGGTGGTCTAAGAACAGGCAAGAGCCAGTCCTCTTCCTTACGGTCAGAGCGGGCTGCTCCTGCTGACAGCGTTCTGTCCCTGTGCTACTGCCCTTCCTGGTACAGAAAGAAATCATGTGTCTTTCTGAGAGCAGCTTCATAAGGAAATCTGCATTAACCCCAGCAATGCCATCTAGAACTAGGATCACTACTTCTACAGCAAGGACCAAAAGATCTGTTTGCACGCCACGCATCTGACGTGGTTTTTTCTCTAGAGAAATACTGACCCTGTAAAGCCACTGCATGGCAAACACAGGAGGCTGTGCAAGTCATGTTAAAGTACCCTAGCCAGGGCTGACAAACAGCAAAGAGCAGGGAACTCTGTATCCTATACTTAGATCCGTGTTCCTCTAGATCCATGCAACCAGTCTAGTAGTAACTAACACACATACTTAGGTGAAACAGAACTTGAAATAACAACCTTAACTCACCCTTCTGCACCTGGGTATTGCAGCACAATCAAGTAAACTAAACTGCCTGTAAACACCCTAGAGAAGGAGCAGAGTAGTTCCTGCAAAGATCCAAAATGCTGTCTACTTTATTAAATATGGCAAGCATTCAGAATATTTGACTTGTTTCTCTTTAGGATCCAGAGGAAGAGGAAGGGGGGATTCTGAAGGGGTAGCCTGAGCAGGGCTTGGTTAGCACTCCTCAGGCGTTCCCAGGAGAGCCAGGGGAAGAGCCCAGGCCCTTTCCTGCATCCCCAGCAGCACACGGGCAGGCAGGGCAGCGCGGTGCCCACAGGACCCTGCCAGGAGCCTGAGCTCAGAGGGAAGAGCGTCACCTACTGAAACCCCGCTAGCGTTCCACCCCGCGCCCCGGTAATCTTCTTATGTCCCCATCCAGCTCCTCCATCCACCAGCCGCACTGGCCGAGCTCCGAAGTCTGCCGGAATTCCCAGGCTGGCTCCCGTGGTCAGCGTGGCACACGCAGGAGCGCTCCAAGGCGTCCGCTGTGGCCCGTGGGGAGGAACCCAGTGCAGGGGGGTGCCGTGTTATTGCAGATACACACGATCACATCTATAACACGCTTTGCTCTCCTGATAGTACGCTAAGCTATTATGCAACTCAT
The DNA here is from genome assembly GCA_013400335.1 of Eurystomus gularis. Lineage (NCBI taxonomy): Eukaryota > Metazoa > Chordata > Aves > Coraciiformes > Coraciidae > Eurystomus > Eurystomus gularis. The sequence continues at coordinate 78,914 of VZZY01024585.1, read as the reverse complement.
CAGCCCAACTGCATACCACATAAAGCAGCAAATCAGTGCAAGAGTTGGGCTTTTTGTAATTATTGGGTTTTTTTTGAGAGAGAGGAAAAAATTGTATGACATTTTCAAACGAGAATGACTACATCACTCGTACAGTCTATGTTACATGTGTCCATGAACACAGGAAAATTTCAAAGGTTCTCAGAATAATTAAACATAAGACAAAATTACAGAAATTCGGAAAAGAGATGACCTATTGAGTCATCCCTGGCTCTAGTCCATCCCCTGGGGCCCAGTACAAGATGCTGCCTTGCACTGTGCTGTACTGCTTTTATTTTTTTACACAGAAAGAAAAAAATAAAAATAGCAACGATAAATAAAATAACAAATGAAAAATAACTTCACTGTTTTCTCACACTTTATAGGCAAGGATCTCAAAGCACTAAATTCATACTGATGCAAAGCAGCACACTTGGGAGGAAGGCTGTTATTTCTGTGATTGCTTCCTTTTTAAGGATTTTTAAGGATTAAGAGAAAGAAACAGTCCTTCACATTGCTCTTGTCATCCCTTTGCAATTTCAATCCAAATTACAAAGTCACATTCCACTGTTAACTATGGAGCCGTTCCCATCAGATAAAGTTCTGATTAGATCCATTTCATCACAATAATTCAAAATTATTTATCCCACTAAGTAGTTTTGACATGCTAGAGACTAAAAATAGTTTTTATGTACTGGAGATTTTATATAAATCTTTGCTGGCCAAGTTTATATTGGAGAGAGATATATATACACACACACATAATTGTATCCATGTATATTACATGCATATATATTTACCTATCTAAAAATATGCAGTTGACCAACAAAAATATTTACGTGCAAACATTTCAGATATGCACACAGCTTTTCTGATCGGCTTTCACCCATACAATGTTTCCTTCCACTGCTCGCTTGTCCAAACCTAGAGAGTTTTCCCCCAAAACACCCAGGAACGATCAAAGCCTTAACGAGCGCTTTGGTACCTCCCCAGAAGCTGTTAGTTCCCTCAACTCCCAACTCCACGACTGCAGGAACACGCCAATAAGGTGCATCCCCAAAAGCACCTTTTTAGAGGACAAGCTGAGCAGAAGCCGCACCGCGCACATCCGATTCAAAACCTTTTCTCAGAAAAACCTGCACATGCTTCTTTTCTCTGTACACGAGCAGAACCCAGCGCAGGTGCGCGGGGTGATGTGCGTGCCCGCACAGATGCAAATTCATGCACAAGCACAGCGAGAGCCGGGAAGAGCAGCAGAAGGGCTGGCGGCAGCAGGGAGGAAGATGCAGCCAGACCAAGAGGGAGGCTCACGGCACCGCAGTCCTCACGCAGAGATGCCCGGGCAGGAACGGCCCGTCCCCGCCCGCACGGCTGTCCCCTCGGCGGTGCTGCAGCGGCCCGGGCTCTGCGGCGCAGGCACCGGCCAACTGAGCGGAGCGGAGCGGAGCGGAGCGGGGCGCATCCCTTCCCTCCG
>VZZY01024585.1:0-70015 GCA_013400335.1 Eurystomus gularis | reverse complement strand
GTCACCACCCAAAGGTCTAGTAGGATGCTGAGGAACAGACAAGACCCTCCTCTCAGCTTCCTTTTGAGGTCTGAGCTTCTGCAGGGAGCAAGCAAGTAACCCATTTTCTGGGAGTGCTGCTCTTCTCCCTCGCGCTCCGTGGGAAGGCACAGCAACACAGCAAAACCCCACACGGGTACTTCACAGAGCAGGAGAAAGGCAGAAAGCAAGTGGGTTCAGGGCAGTGCACAGGTAAAGGTGGAGTGATCAGATGTGAGGAGGATGGAAGTAGGAGAGGAAAAGGCAGCTTCTGAAAGGAGTCAGCCAGACAGGTAGAGAAGCAATAGTGCAAAATAAGCATACCAGAGACAGACCATTTAAAGAGAGATTCACACGGCACGTGCAGAGAAAAATGCAAGGTGGAGGCTGGTCGTCTGCACCCTACTGAGAACACTCACCTCAGAGTAACGCTTAGAAATACTGGGCCTAAACTAGGAACTCTTTGGTGTACACTCTCAGCTCAGACTGAAAATATCAAATCATCATCTAAGGTAAAATTTGTCCCAGCATCCAGAGGCATCCGTAGCTGCCGGGGCGCTGATTGGCGGAGCGCAGTGACTTCACGCCGCCCATTCATCGCTGAGCTTCTCCTCCCCGGTCCTGCAGGCCCCTCCTGGCCTACTTTACTACAGTAAATCAGTCTGTTAGCCAGCCAGCCCAGGAACCCTTGTACGCAGCTCCTCAGAGCGCTCTGGCACCAGCAAGCCAGACAGACGTGAGCAATTCTGGCTGGGAAGGAGGAAGGGAGGGAGAAGAAACACTGCAGAGCTCAAATTAAGAGCCTCTGAGGACTAGAAACATCACTGCTTGAAAGTGCTTATTCATACAACAGCGCAGCACGCTGTGCTCAGGCACACAGCAGGCACCGCAGGATAGTACACACAGAGCAGGGGTGCTGGCAAGTGATTTACCACGCACTAAACAGTTTACACACATGGAAGGGCAGCTACGTAGTCTCTGCAAAATCACACCACTACTGTTGCCTTGTGCGCAGGCACACATGTACCACACCCCCTCCGCCACAGAGCAGACCCACTGGGTTTGATTATATTAAGTGTTTTGCAGTCCTGCCATTAGCATGCACTGAAACATAGATCACAGATGTCTCCACCATGCAGATGTGCAATGTAAAGGGCCCAGCAGGCCACAGAGACAACGAAACCGAGCATTCAAACCACCTCTAAACAGGGCTGTGGCTGCACACAGAGCACTCCTCCCAGGCCCTCTCTGGGCATACAGGAAATGCCTACTTCTGGTCTCTTTCTATGTTCGTTTCTACTATTTTACTCAGCATATTCAAATACACCAACCTCAGGCTTACCAGGGACATGAAGCCCATCTTCTGAACACAGATACTTTTCAGTCTCCATCCCAAGCATTGCTGTGGATATAATGTAGCTTCAACATATCCGATCTAATGCCACATAAGGAAAATATCACCACACCACCCAAGTTACACTCATAAGGACTATCATCTTTGTGCGGTGGATGTATTTCCAAATGCCTCCTGTGCTATAACACTGATGATGACAGTCCAAAAAGTAACCATAAGCCATCAGAGATACACAAACAGCAAATGCACGCACTGTGGACATTCTATTTCCCACCCCCTCTTATGGGGCCACTCAAGTCCCTTATTGGCAACCTGCTCACTTGTGTGCATTTTGCTACAAGTAATTTGCAGTAGCATGGGGAAAAAAAAACCAAAACAACAAAAGCAAACCAACAACCCAGCCTCATGAATGACCTTCAGCAAATCTTAAAGTAGACAATCAGTAAAGCCTGATATTGCAATTCAAAAATATTTGAATTTCCACGCTGCAGCCTCTTTACAGCAAAAGCTATCTGTAGTTCCAGCAGTAATAACTCAGGAACTTAAGAGCAAACAGGAAACATCTCCTGAGGAAGTCCACTTTTCAGAAGGGAACAACCCACTATGACATGCTGGAGGTCTGGGTAAGAACTCCAAGCTCTATAAATAGTTACAGCAATAGTCATGTTAGATCATGGCTTGAGCTTGTAATTGCTTCCAAAGGTATCTTACAATTTAGAAAGCTTGGCTTGCTGTAAACACTGCCTGCAAGTATCGCTGCCCCTTCAGTCACAACCTGCAGCCACCACAGCATCCTCTGAATAGCCACGTTATTGTCGCTGTACTACTGCCCATCACTATGGTTGTAGCTTCACACCAACCAGAGCGGACTCACCTCTGAGAGATTCATAGTAACTGAAAAATTCACCCACACAGTGCAAACAACGGGGCTTAGCAGGCTCAGACAGATTAGGTCACTAGAAAAGAGGTACGACCTGCAGGCACAGAATGCAACATGTGAGACACCACCTCAGCCACGGTTTGATTCTCCCACATGGCAAGGAAGGACAGTCTGCAGGAGCTGGGGAAGCAGTAAAAAAACCCTGTGCCTCTGAAACGTGTACAAAATAAAAACTGTTAGTAACACAGCTAGCACGAGGGAAAACTAGAAGCAAATCGTTTTGGGGAGAGAGAAAGAACTGCTACGAAGAATGCCAGACTGTGAGAAGAGATAGCTTAACTGTTATGCACCTTAGTGTACAGGTGTACACATCCCCAGGGAAGTGCCAGACGGACAAACTCCTCAATCCTTCCCGAAGTCAGCAGTGTTCTACAGCTCTATAGCTTCTGCTGGCAGAGAAAATCAGATGCAATCACAGCATCTGCGCTAGGGCACACCTCCATTTCCTCCGGAAAAAAAAAACCCAACTCTCAGAAAGGACTCTCTCTTTGCTGCAGCAGCTGGGAAGTCACGTGAGGCTTCATTTCCAGACAGAAAAATATGCATTTCACACTCTTGGCATCATGGGCGCTGTAGTCACACGGCACACAGAACAGAAAGTGCCTGTAAGCCATTTCTTTCTAAGCTACATGAATGCAGTGTTTGTCAGGGCATGCAAGTTAGAACTGAGGGTCTTGGAAGGGAGAGCAAGGCAGAACAGCATCACAGCAGAAGAGCGGTACCTTCAGCTCTCCTGGAAGAAGAGAATAGAAAGAAGCTTCCCTCCATCAAAAGGTGAAGAAAACTAATTCCCTATAGTGACTTTGGAGGGAGAACAATACTATTTTGTAAGGAGAAAGAGGGTCAGTATCAGGAGGGTGAAGAAACGGGGATGATTCAGATCGCTACTGCTTCTTCCTTGGGCAATATTATAACCAAAAAGGGCTGCTGCTTTTACAGTCTTCCCCCCCCACTCGCCCCCCGTTGTCTCGCATGTTTGAACTGTTAACCTTCCATTTGCTTCAGATGGTGCAATAACCTCTTCCACCCCACAAAAGACTCATTCACTCTGAAAAAGGGCAAGCTGACAACAAAAAACTTCATGACTCATGGCATGCTTCATAGAGAAATTCCTCCCTGACTGGAATTTGCCAGGAAATGAAAAGCCATCTTTTAATTTTTACCTTCCTCTGCAAACAACTTGCAGCCACTGGTGAAAAGGCAACAAGAGTTCATTACCACAGGCAGAAGTATTATTCTGAAATAACTTATGGCATGAAATAAGTCAATTCACACAATAGCCCGGTACCTTAACAGAAAAAGATTTTCACTCAGGATAATGCTGAATACCTGGTCTCTCAAAATCAGAGTACTTTAAAGTGCTTAACAGCCAAGACACTTTGGATCCTTTGTAACTTAGAAGTCCTTCAAGTACATCAAGCTAAATCTTTATATGGAGTCCAACAACCTTCAGTCTTTGGGCTGGCACTACCTAAGGGATAATCCAGAGTCACAGAGGTATCACAGCAGAGAAACAAAGCCTTCTGTACTCATTTGAACCTATGGGGTTGTGGGAAACCAACCCACAATCGAGAATCAAATGCAATAGCCAAAAAAAAACCCTAACCTCATATTTTTCAGATAAACAGGTAAAATCCTTGTAGCGAGAACATGCACCACGGTATTTTGCCTTTAAGAATAAAAACCCTAGGGGAATGACAGCACATTCGTGAGAGCAAGAGAAAGGTCCTTTATCCTTCATTTTTGAGACCTGAGACAGAAGAAAGTAGCTAAAGCAGGGGCTCAAGACCCATGTCTTAAACACAGGCTTCCAGCTTGCAGGAAGGCATTTCAGACGAGCAGTGAGAGCCTCCCACAGCCTAAGTCACTCACTACCCCGTACGTGTTCAAGGGGCCTTCCAGTAGCAGCGGCATCAGCAACAAGGCAGAACAAAGAATGCCAGGCTGGAAACAGGAACACGATACAGAGGATGCCTGTTTTCCCAGCGTCACAACAGAGCTGTACTTCACTGGGGAACCTAGAATAAAGACTCCTAGTTCCTGGGGGTACTGACTCATGGTAGTTGCCGCACAAAGCAACAGCTTCCTCGAGCTCACATAAGGAAGCTTGAGCACTTGCATGTCAAAGCCTAAAGCAAAGATTCTTTTCCAGAGTAGAGAAGTAACAAAAACCTACAAAGCTGGAAACTTCATCAGACCCATGTCACACATGGCCTGCCATTTAAACAAGAGAAAGGGGTTAGGGAGAGCGAGCACATAACAGAGCATGCTACAGCCAGAGATTTGGGACAGGGTACAAAAGAGGGAAGGAAAAACAAGTAGCAGAGAAGGCTTAAAGAAAAGTATTAGGTCAAACTTGTGGGAGAACAGGAAAAAAAAAGCAGAAAGGCTCAAGGACGGACCTTGGCTAGTACTATTGCAATGCCTGACCTTCTGAGGATGCATGCTGCCATCTTATCACTGAAATGCACAACAAATACTCTGCAAAGGCCAAGAAAGAAATGGATGGGAAGAAAAACAAGGAAAGAGGAGAAGGAAGAGAAGAAACGCAGAGGTCAGTGAGCACTCACACGGTTACAGTCATCTGCAGAAATGGGGTAGTCTGTCCAAGTGCCAACGTGCTTCCCAGCAATCTGAGGAAGCGTCACTTCAGCAGCAAGGGAGCAAAACACTGTTGAATTCAAAGAGGATAGAATCCTGGCTTGTTTACACACACAGAGTAGTTTTAGGGAAAAAGCGGCACAGAGCGGTGATCTCGGACTCCACCATGGAAGGATGCAATGCCACCACCGAGACAGTTCTAGGATGGCTTTTATCGGTGTTATTGTAGCCACTGCTGTTTGGCCCCAGAAGGAAGGAGCAGTGACTAGGCTGATGAGAAGGCAGAGCTATGGAGAGATCTCCAAAGAGCTTGATCTGCGCAAGAGACACTGGTCTCCTTTCCCTGCTCTCAGATTTCTTCCATCACAGGCAATTCAATTTTAAAGGTACAGCTGCCTTTAAGTCTCTGCTAGATATGCCGCTGCTATGGGTTAAGATGCAAAAAACCAAAAAAATAAAAGAATCATCTATTGAAACAAAAAGAACTTAAGGTTAATTACTAGAATGAAATTCTCAAGGCCACAATTAAGCAAGTACCATTTCTCTTAAACTAGACGGTGCAATACCAGGCGGAAGCTAACACAGCTTTTCCCATGTCTCCTGAAACAGAGAGAGAAAAACTGGTTTAGGCATCAATGTCATTACTAGTTTTCTTCTTGGTGAAAAGCATGGGTGTTTAGCTCAGGAGGAAGCCAGAGTACAGCTCACAGAGACCACAGAAGGATGTTCCAAGCCCAGATGACCCATTACAAGGTTCTTTGCCTTTTCCAACAGGACTCTGATCCACTGGTAAATGGAGCAGCCTGAGCAGCTCAGTCTGAGCTATCAGGTCCCATAGGGAACCTTTTACTCTTTGTGCTTGATGGTTAAGGTGTCTCCCCTTCTCCCATCTACAAGCCAGCACTGATTAATTCTTCCTAGAGGCACACAGATGAGCATCTCCTACTGTGTCCAGTGCTCTGCTAAATGGAGTTAGAACCTCAGGCCAGAGAGGAGGCATGTAAAAAGAGGCAGGTGAAATACCTAGTTATAGGAATCTCTCTGTAAGGTATGTAACATTTAACTACCTCTTAGCTATTCTCTGTGCACTGCATTTCCAAACAGTATCGTCTTTCCTATAGTCACAGAATGCAGCAAGAATCAAATACGTACTTGCCATTCCCACGTAATTCTCCTCCTCCCCATCCCATGTTGTTTCTGCTTCTTTATTTTGTATTACAACTCATTTTGAACACTTGGTATTTAGACAGCCAACTAGAAAGTGTAAAGATGCACATATTTTCCAAGGTAACCATTGCAAATACTTGCATACGCCAAAGATATATAGTACTATCGCACAGAAAAGGCCCTGACAAAATCTCTATGTGCTGATTGTAAAGATAGGAAAAAGTTGATTTGTTCAGGGACTCACACTGAGAGCAATCTGTACAACTATCTTGTAAGAGATAGGAGGATGCCTCACCAAGCAAATCCAAGATAACTTGAATTCCCAGGTCAGACAAGTGCCTTTAGATTTTGGAGGAATTCTTCTGTCCCTGCTGAAAAGTAAGAAGAAATATCCTGCACTGAGCAGCTGGGGTTTCAGAAACAGCTGATGACTGCACGGTAAGCGAGGGCCTGTAAAGGTCTCTGTAAGGGCACATGCATTCAAGCTGAAAAAAGCTATTCCCAGATGCCCTTCCACCACTCAGATAACCTGCCAGAGTCTCAGGGGAAGCTGAGGCAGCAGCACGATGGGTCACCAGCGCTTTCTCCTCCAGCTGCAGTTTGAAGCTTAGGCAGAACTCAGCCTCCCGCTGTGCATTCAGCTTCCCTAAGCAATCAGCTAGGCAGCCAGGGCTGTGCATCGCGATGCCAGCTCTGATTTAGATGTATCTAAGGTCCCAGATTCTTGAAAGACTAAGGGAGGAAAACTAAAATAATACTGTAGAAAAAACAAGCCTTCAATTTCTGCCCTTCAACATATGCCAGTATTGTCCCAATTTATTGGCTCCACAAGTGGTTTTAACTTGCTTATTCCTGCAATACTTCTCCCCACCTAGCCACCTGAGCATCTCTCTTCTTCTCTATGCCCACTGCATGTCAAACGAGATCCTATAAATTAGGAGATTTTGCCCCATCTCATCTCCAGAATTGTTAGGTAGAGCTTGAAAACCTGGAGCTATAACTAACAGTTCAAGGTAGATTAAAGCTGTAGCAACGACCCTGAGACATCCTTCTCACTCCGCTGCTCGGAATTACAAACCCCTGTGCTAAGGCTGGCAAAGGAGACACTGTGTGTGCCTGTCAGACACCACAACAGCAGCTCCATCTGCTAGCTGGAATAATCAGCAGTAGCACAAGCTGAGACCCTGTATGGTCCCCTCTTCAGCTGGGATGTTTGGTATCGCATCTTAGTCTTCTATTGTTGATTTTAAGTGGATACGCAGGCCTCATTTTCACCTCCCAGGCAGTTTTCTGGAGATGGAAACACCCCCTTGAAATTGGATTTTTGGCTGCAGAGGCCATGGAGAAGCTAGAGGACAAGTTCTGTTATCTGCATTCTCCTGTACTATTTGTCTTCTCTATCAACTGACTGTTGGCTTAGACTTACAGTTGAAGTTCTGTGCAGCTAAGATCACCTTTTGTTGCCATTAAATGGCACAGCAAGTCCCAGACTATGACCAGGGATCCTAGGCATTCCTCTATCTGAATAATATTAACAAAAGAGTTCAGTAACACACGAAAAACCAGATTTGCCACTGTACTATCTCCCAAAGACTGAAAAACTAACACAGAACTCCAGAATGATACTTTGACATGCACTTTTTTTTGGTGTTTTTCCAGCCATTTCCTCAAACACCCTTCCCTTCACAAAGAGATTACAAAAAGGGGACCTGAAGAGCTGTGCACCAGCCCATTTTATTTTAACACCACCTTTGTTTTGCTGCACCGTGTTAATCAGCCACACCACATAAGATGGAAGCAAGGAACAAGGTACTTTCAGAGCTTTTCCTTACAGCAGAAGTGCCAGGCACATTCACAACATGACTCATTGGTACATCTTGATTTCTGATGACATATCAGTCAAAACGTTCCCAGCATGAAGAAAGGTGGGTTTCTCTGACACGGAGACAAAGAGGTATTGCCTACATGGTGTTCTTTTTGAGGACATTCTGCACTGATTTCTAGTATCAGTTCATTTCTACAAGTCTTATCAACAAGAGGAGATATCACTGGTACAGTTAAAGTTCCCAGACCAATGAATTTGGCGCATACACAATACAATTGGATGGACAGTTATAGCCCCTAGATGTGTTCCAGGCCATGCCCCAGTTTAAAAAGGCATCCCCAAAAGAGATGTGTTCCACACCCTGCGAAACTCTGGCCTAGAAGTTTAAGGAGTCTGTAACACAGGTTCTACAGCAGCTGCTCCCTTCATCACTGCAGAAACCTGGCCACATGCTAACAGAACTCAGCATGAGGATCCCTAGAAAAGACCTCAATTCTCTGCACCTTAGAAACCCCCTAGCTCTGGCCAAGAGAGGCTGAAATCAGTTAAGTTCTGAGATTCTCTGATGGCTAATTTTACAAGAGGATTGAAGTTTTAGTGCTGCAACAGAAGCCCACAATGGCCTCGTCCGTCTTTATTGATCTTGCCCTTTATTTGGTCAACAATTGGACTGTTCTCAGACAATCTCAAGAGGCCCTACAACAGGCTTCATACCAACACTTTCCCTCCCTTCTCCACATTTGGCATGCAACGGAAGGAGGTGCAAGCAGGACAAATCTAAATTAGTCTTCTGAACAAGCAGCCTCACTCTCAACAGCCAGTTGGCACCTCACAACAACGAGTACTTGAAAAATATCCTACGTAGAACATGCGAGTGGGAAAACAAAGCTGGAAGTGGGACACATTCTGTACCACAGCCACCGCTTGACTGCAGCACTTGTAGGTAGTGGTGAGTTCACAAAACCTGGGTCCTTCTAAGCAGATTAGTTACACCAGGAAATTCCATCCAAGGAGCACAGGGAAGTGTCTTTGATTAGCTCACAGCAAGCTATAGGTACCAGCATGCTCTTCAGCTCCCAGTTGGTAGCCTCGCCCCCTCAGAGCCTGCTGTTAGCCACGTAGGGAAGGCTCCAAGGCACACTGAACGCTTTGTTGCAAGGTTAAACCACGCAAACTGCTCAGCAGCTGACAGCACAGCGCACAAAAGCCTGCTGACAAGGGCCAAGAAGGCTTACATACAGAACCGGAGACCTATGAAAAGGGATGGTTAATTACAATGCTGTACAATGCCTCCTACCCCCTTCTCTGCAGCTTCTCCACGCGCTTCAAGATAGCTGCTGCAATACTGCAAGAATCACAGTGCTCCCAGAGGATATAGAGCTCATGGGGTGACCATCATTTAAGGTCTGCAAGCGAAGTGCAGTTACACAACTGAAACTTCTGCTCTTGGTAAGAGGAAGGAAGGGTAAGGAGTCTGCCCAGTGTCTCAGATAGGATAAAGAGGGACATTAAAACGCCTCTTCACCTCCTCCTCCTCATGTTCCTGAGCATCACGAGCTAGTGACGCAGCCATGTGAGGCCTGTCAGACCTCCTCTGCGTTCAGCGATATGCAAGGCACTTTGGGGTTTATCTAATCCTAACTAACACCAGTCCAGTAGCGACAGAATTGATCAGGAAATGGAGAAGCAAGATCCAAATCCTGGTTTGTCCTGCTGTTAGAACCATGCCTTTTCTTGTGACGTTACATTACTGATCTGTATGGAGGTTCTCACACCACAGGGTCTGCCTCAGAGGTAACTGGTTTTACAAGGGAAATAGCCAGGTATCATTTTGGCATTACAGCTTGGAACAGAGGGTCAAATACTAAAAATTATTTCTTTTTAGTGGTGGTAGGGATTCACACAACCTGTTTTATTTATTGTCTGCACAAAAACTATCCATGGTACCAATGAAACTGTCTCAAGCATCAATCAGCTAATGCCCAAAGAGATTATACTTGTCTACATTACCATAGATAGCATTAAAATACCTTGTCCTCAAGTTTGCTCTGAACTCTTCAAAGCTTTGGACTACCATGCAACAACCACCACCGGGTACAGAAAAAGGCACAATGAAGCTAATTAATCCTGCAAGCTACTCAGTGATTTGACTATTAGGACCCTTCCTACCAAGAACTCAAAATTCAGGCATCCCTTACGGCTGGCACTGTTGGAAAGAGCAGTGAGATAGTCGCCCCAGATTTCACACTCGTATTAGAAATCAGCAGCTGCCTTCCACTTAATCATCGCCTTTAAAACAGCACTCATTTCCCTTTACTCCAGGAAGCTTTTCTCCTTAATGCACAAGGTCTGCATCGTGCTGCACAGCTTGGCATAGAATCATAGAATGTGAGGGGTTGGAAGGGACCTCTGGAGATCGAGTCCAACCCCCCTGCCAAGCAGGACCAGAGAATCTAGGGCAAGTCACACAGGAACGCATCCAGATGGGTCTGGAAAGTCTCCAGAGAAGGAGACTCCACAAGCTCTCTGGGGAGCCCATTCCAGTGCTCTGGAACCCTCACAGTCAAGAAGTTCCTCCTCATGGTGAGGTGCAACTTCCTGTGCTCTAGCTTGCATCCATTGCCCCTTGTCCTATCGCAGGGCACAAGTGAGAAGAGGTTGCCCCTTTCTTCTTGACACCCATAGCTCAGCTGACAGAGCTACCACACTCCTCCTTGGAGAACCATCGCATCCAGACACACAAACAAGGGTCCCTGGGCCCTACCCTCCCCTGTCAAAAACTAACTATGCGCAGCCACGTTTTGCTCTCAGTTCTTACCTATCTTCAGCTGCCCCAAGCAATGGAACAAACCACCCACTCCCCCCGAAGCTGCAGAGGTAGCAATCTTTGCTGTGCCTCCATGGGCAGGCAAACAGGGGCATGATAAGTGAGCACCAGCTTCTTTATATCAAGGGGAAAGGGACACGGGCTAGGAAAATGCAGCATAAGCCAGCCCTGGGTACGTAAAATAAGGAATTTATCCTGACCTCTTACATATACCCCAAGCATGTAATTTTGGCACATTTTCAAAGTTTGACCTCTTTTCTGATCTTTATTACCCGACTTCCTGGGAATCCAAGCAGCCGACAGAATTTCTTAAACTCATCTATGTCTTAAGCTGTTCCTTGATCTCGCTGCAAGTTCTCTTTTGTGAATTTTGATCCATTATTTCAGAAACCCTTCTCAGGCTTATGCAAAGGAAAAACAAGCCCCACAGCCCCGGAACTAGCAGAATAAGGTACTGCACAGATTAAGGGGCTAATTAAGCCACAGCCAAGATGTAGGGCATATCAATCAATCAAACAGGGACATCTTAAAACAGTCCTTCCTCATTTCCTCCATTTTGATATCATCTCTAATGTAAATGATTTTGATTTACAGTTAGTTTTTAATGTAAATAATTTATATGATCTCTTGTAAACTGCCACTCGCTTCTCTCCCCTCTATTTCTCCACAGTCTCTTGCTTTCCACCCTTGTACTTCTCATACTCTCTTCAACAGTTCGTCTCCTCCTCAGACTGAGCACAAGCCTAAGGACTGATTTCTCCTCTGGGTCAGTGGCTTAACTTTTAATTAAAACATAGCCTGCATCCTAAACCTGGTGGGTGCCTCAGTGTCACGACCAAGAGCAAGTCCTTGGATCAAGCAGAAACAGGCTCGTGAACTTGGGCTTTATCTAAATGAAAGCTCAAGGTAATTCATACGTAACCTTGTCTCGTTACAATGATTATGTAGTATGCTGTGTACACACATCTCAACCAAGTCTCTGGCTGTCTCCATCCCAACCTCACCCACCCTTTGAACTACTTTAACTCAAGCTCCTATTGGGAGCAAAATTATTTGGACACACTAACTCGACTCTGCCTATCTTTGTACTTAACACAGTTGTCATGTTTCAGCATCTGAGCAACTCAGACTTAATAATTCACCGCTTCTCTTTTCCTGTGAGGTAAAAAAGGAATTCACCTTATTTCATAAAGAGCAACATAAACCAATTCACTCAAACTCACCCAGGCAGAGAGCAAGGAACTGAGCCCTAAGTTCATACAAAACCTCTTTCTAGCCTGTCCCACTAATTTCTCCCTTCTGCAGCTCTAAAAAGACCCCTAAAGCACATAGTTACTCCAAGACAAAGTAAAATCTGTGTAGGCTCCCTCTCAGCATAAACCAGGCATGACAGACACACGACAACTTACATGACTCTGCGGAAGGAAAGCTTTTTCCTCAGAGAAGCTACACGCAGATGGCAGACCTGCCTCACAGCTGTGCTGCAGGATGCCTCTTCAGGGGATGGATTCTGGACCATGGCAACACTTCACAATGCACAAGCCAACAGCAGTGCTCACTCCTCAAGAAGAACAATTGCTAGAGAGCACCAAATGCATCTGCCAGCAGAAGGACAAAATTCTCAGTCTTCTCTGAAAGGACCTGAGGGTTGGAGCATAGTCCTTGGAAATCCGTCACTGAGAAGTTAACTCCATTAGCAGCACCCCCTGGTACCATCTTTTACAGTAAGAGCAGGCACACAGCTATGATCTTGGCTTTGCCTAGTCCAGACTTCAGCCATCCTCTCAATTTTTTACGCTAGAGTCAACTTAGCAACTCAGCATCCCTTTACTTTTGGCTGGGGTAGCGTCTTTCAGCACTTGCCCAGATGTCCCGGGGTTGGTGCAGATCCTCACTTGCTCTCTGCTCTAACCTCTCCAGTGCAGCACAGGCTGCTTCTGCCTGTGACAGCAGAGGCATCATGCCAAGAGAACACGCACCTCTCGGTACACAACACGTGGTTTCTTGCTCTCCCCTCTTCTGTCCTACTCTGCTCAGCTTTTGTCACAACTTGGAGGACTGTTGAAACCCTGGGTAGTTGTGGGCTTGTTTGGGGTCTGGGGGGGTTTAAGAGCTGCTGTACAATAGTCAGTTGATCAAGTGAACAGAGCTGCCCATGGGTTTTTGTAACACACACAGAGAGCTCCTAACCTGTGGGTGGAATACCTTGTTAGTGGTCCGAAATACCACCATAAAAGTAGCAAGAAAGACCCTCCTCATTCATTTTTTAGTCTAGCAGATTCAAGATACCTCAGAAACAACCTTCAACTTTGTTCACGGCAATAGTAAATAGCAAGCTCTCAAAGGTTTGTTAGCCTTCTCACTAACTCACGTCCAGCTTCACACCTCACAGGAAACTGAAAGTGTTTTAGTTATTTTTTGGTTAAGTTTAATGAGCACAAGCCACCAGTATTCAAAGGAGACTATTCCAGTGGAGGCTGATGCAATTACTTCAGCAAAGGAGGACAAAGACCAGAGCAGTAAAGGCAATTTACTGGCCCTCATATGGGTCATTTTAGGATCGGTATCCTCAATGAAAATAAAAAACGTTACTAGTAATTAAATCTAGATCGCAGGAATGTTGCAGGTCCCCAATAAGAGAGGTCAACAGGCTCAACATCACCCTGGCTCTGCATAACGAGATCTCAGATCTGATTGTGCTCCAGCTAAAACACGTCCCTTCTGTCTGGAAAGATAAGTCTTAGCACCAGTCTAAAGGCTCTGGTTTAGTCTCTGAAACAGGCAGCACATCCAAATGATTCCCTTCTTGCTATGCCCAGAAACCCACACTCTGAGTATTACAGCCTAACTCTGCTTAACCTATGAAATCCCAGATCAAATGGTATAACAACATGCATTACACAGAGGAAGCCCAGGTATGACCCAAGTACCCATCTGCTTTGCTGTCAAATCCTTTATTTCCTGGTTGCAAACACTGCTTCCTGCCAGTCAATTACGTCAGGCTCTGCAGCACCAGAGAGACTGGTAATTGGAGTAAAGCATATGGAGAAAAAGGTTAGCTACAACTACCTAGTGCTAATTCTGAGCCTAACTCTGTTGGGATATTAATTAGCTCTTCAGGGTCAGGATGTTCTCTCAAGTGAGTCAATTCCTCAGATGCCTACTTAGCTGCTACTCAGTTCTTACTCAATCCATTGGCCTTTGACATCATAGTGGGAAATCTGAGTTCAGTAAGCATTTGCCCTTCTACACAGTGAGTAACAACTCTGACCTCTGAGACAGCTTATGTGGAATAACTGAGTAACTGAATTGAAACAACCCTCTTCTGAGGGACCATGCCCAGACAGAAGTGTGCAGAGTGAAAGACACCACGTTCAGATGCTTCTTGTAATCCAGCACAAAAGAAGCTGTTCCCAATCTTAGCATTCACACTCCTGCAGGCTCACTGAAACCCCACAAGATCAGCTAAGTACAACACAACTCCACCATGCAACACAGTAACAAAATAATGGGAATTTCAGAAACCAGAGTCCCACCTGGAACCCAAGGATGTCAGCAGGGAAACAGGCCTGCAAGAGCTGGCCCTGGATAGAAAGGTAGTACTAGTAGCTCAGGGCTCATAGTTTGTGCACAGCAGAAGAAAACTAAACAGATTTAGGCTCAAAAGATTAACTGCAAGATTCAGCAAAACTCTTAATCACATGGCTCTGAGCAAAGCAACAATAATAAATCATGCACAAAAATAAGCACTCATTTTTCAGCAGTGTTCCTGCCAAGGCTGCAATTTGAAGCAGTCATTAATCAGCCCAAAGTACAAGACACCTAAGTTTCTTCTGGAACTTAAAGCAGTTCTCTTCCTAGCTGCTACACGTGAGCTCTAGACACCTCAGGACTGTCACAACGCATCAGACGTGAAATACAACAGCCAAGCTCAATGTTGTCTTTGCTGAGGAAAATTTCATTTGTGTATTTTTACAGATCAGAGCTGCTAATCATCAATACACAGTGAGCCCGAGAAAGCTATCCTCACCAGCTACAGTTCTGGGGAAGGAGTCTCAAAAGCAAATGCAGGTTGCTTCAGGAGCGGGATGCATTTGTCACACAAGTTCTACTTTTAAGTACATGAAAAATGCGTCACTTTAGACGTTGATAAGACCAAGGTAAATCACATTTCTTATTAAACAGCTCTGAATTCAGGGAAAATAAATAAGGACCTCAACAGCTCAGCCCACACCACTTCACTGAGCGGTTCCAGGCATTCCCCCAGTTCAGCCATGAACACTTACCTGTCGTCACGCATATGAGGGCTCAAGAATCGGGACGAGTCATCATCGTGGCTGCTTTGCTGGCTGCTCTGCTGGCTGCTGCAGTGAGACAGAAAACCAGAAGCAATTAGATTTGTATTAAGTCCCTATGAAATAGTCCGGTTTAAAGCCCGAACAAGAAAAAAACACAAGATTTATAATTCATATTTAGGGGGTGCAAACAAGAGAACAGTGAGTTCATATCTGATTTAAAACAGGCATGACTGGTTTGAACCTTAACCTCACTTAGTGACTCTTTCCTAAGAACTTTCCAAAATACAGAAGTGACCTTGCACACTGCCCATACACAGTGTTCTGTCATGCCATCCCCGTTCCTCACAGCTTAACATTCAAACACCCACCTTCTGCGTGTTCATATACCCTCACTTCTAGACAGCAGGACAAAACAGCAGTTAAATGACCTCTTACTGAGAATGAAGTGGCCAACACTGAATTTCTGGTGGAGCGCTGCATGCTGAGCCCACCAGATGTCACTGTCCCCCTTTACATGGGTGTTTGGGGGCGAGTATTTTTTTCCTGCACATGTATTGTATGGAGTTAGCCTCCTTCCCTTCTAGCAGCCTCCACAGGGGATGCTCCAGGGACACATCAGGGTTACTGCTTCTCATTTCCACGGCTTCAGTTCTTTGCGAGAGCTTTCCTTTTGAGCGGCAGATAGATCTGATTCTGCCTTCAGGTAAAACTGCGGCGCAAAAAGCAGATGTTCCTGGGCTAGCTTTAATCTGCTTCGTGTGGATACCACTGGCTGGAGTCATAGCAACACAGCTTCAGCACAAACTGCGCGGTCTCAGCTGGGACACTTCCCTGAGCACACAGGCTGTGCTAAAATTGCTGTAGGACCTGAACTGCTCATACAGAACTAGTCCAGGAACACACACGCTTGCAATCACTGCTTCTACCGCACCGTACACAGAGGCTCACATCCCATTGCTCAAAGGCACAGAAATACGACGACAGTATCAAAAGGATCAGATTGCATATTTTCATTCTAAAGAGCAATAATTCTCAGCCAGAAACTCCTGTCTGGGGAGGGGGGCAGCTGGGACACGACGACATAGCACCAAGACACTGTAATAGGATTTTCCCATGAAGTCACTTGTTGGTTTAGGGATTTTCACCTGGCCTTAACCTTTTTAACCACTAAAGAGGATCCTACTTATTGGAAGAAAACACCACCTTCTCCTGTGCAAGAAGCATTTTCTAATTTCTCTTTCCATTTCAGCAACTCTCTCTCCCTCTTTAATTTCCTAAAAAAAAAAATTAACAGAGAATTTATTTCTTCTCTAGATGTACTCTATGCTTGCATAAGGAAATTACAGCTATTTCTACCTACACCTACTTACACTTTACAACTCAACTACAAAAAGGATACTTCAAACAGTAACAAGTGTATTAACTTGAATAAATTAAGTCCTACACAAAAAAAAAAAAAGATTACATTTACCACTACAGAATACACCACTATAAGAAAACTTCCAAACCTTTTCAAGTATTTTATCTATAATCTTATCTTGTCTTCATATTTCCAAGGAATGACAGAACACAGCCAAGCAGGCAGGGAAGAAACTAGAAGCAGCATGTACCTCAATGACACGAGAACTACACGCTTCAGTACCTAACAACATTTCTTCAGGAAGTCTAACAAAATAAATGGCTCTAACAAGCGCCCACGTTCAATTTTAGGTATCTGAACCCCTCAAACTCCTGTCCTCATCCCCACAAAGTATTCTTCCAATTAGTTTGTTTTCTTGAAAGACTGTTTATAAGTTTTAAGGTGACCATATCATACTCCTTTAACGTAACCATTTTTCTTTTTTATTCTTAAATAAAAAGAGAGAGAGAAGAGGAGGGACTTTCTCTTCCCCTTGAGGTCAGAATTTTTGCCAAAGAGGTTTGCAGTTTCCTCTGAAATGGAAAAAGCCAATGACTGTTATTCTCATTTAATATCTTCGTCAGCCACCGTGATTTCGACCAGCTGCTTCTCTGAGATCTTCAAGGCCTCCATCTTACTGAACATGACCTTGGTGGTAAAAAAAAGCAGCTGTCTCAGGGACCCGCTTTGCAGTTGAGAGATCACATACACACTTAGCACTGCCTACTACTTTTGCTGCCTGTTCAGAACATGTGGTAGAAATCTGTTCCTTGCCGTTAAAGCAGAAAGGAGAGCAGGCTGAAGCTTTCAGAATAAACTAGCGATCGGTATTTATAAAATCCTTGGACAAATACAGAAATTAGCCTTCGAGGCTGGACATACAAACCCACAAAACTCCTGCAATATTTATAACCTTCAGCTACAGAATTAAAGTATGTACATTGCACAGAAGTCACGGGTGCACATCTTGTGTGGGCACACGCACAAACCCACGGAGCTCACTCCGGTTGTTCCCCCGTGGCACAGTACATAGTTTTACCACCAAAGCCTAGAAGTTAAACATTTTTGCAGAAGCCTCTCAGCAAGGAGACAAGTATAATTGTCTGCTCCCACATTCATCTACTTAGTCATTCATTTCTCAAGCGTCTACTGTAGAAAGAATAAGGGAATAAGAACTCTATGCTGGCTTCAAGCTATAAATCAACAGCTGGGTAAGAACAATAGACCCCAAAAAGCAAAGAAACATCCTTCCTGTACTTCAGAGCGTGATTATGGCCCAGCGAACTGGTTTGGAAACTACACAAAATAAAACACTTCCCCTCCTAATTCAAAGGAATTATCACCCTTTCGATATGAGAAAGCATGGCAGAATATTTCTCTAACTTCTTGTTTCTTCCCAAAAAACTTTCCCACAAAACTCTGCCTTTTCAGTTCAGATCAAACAGATAGAACAGAACTTACCAAAGGAAAATCCCCAATGTATCACAGCCCAACAGCAGCGCCTGCAATGCTGGTAATCCCACGTGGCAGTTTACTTTTGAACAGCCACACAAAATGAACCTTAGACCTTTTCAAGCTCACCCACCCACCATTAAATTTCACATTTTAAAAGTCCTCTAAATCATGGTTTAAATTTTAATGGAATCCAGATATTGCAACACACTGCAATACAACACCTTACCCTTGTCACTAGTGAACACAGGATTACGAGCAATGAAACAAACTCAGACCAGGAGAGAGAAACTAATTTTTACCAACTTGTCTATTTGACAATACCAATTCAACATGAGCTATGTTTCACTGCAAGTGTTTTGCACAGAAGTTTCATGAGATTTTCACACAAAGAAAACCATTCCAACATTCCGAATATTAAACAGTGCGCCTAAATTCCCTAAAATGTACAGAGCAGCTGAAATACAGAGTCTGTTTTATCGTGCTTTTCAGTCCATTTTAAGATGATCTGCTTTTCAAAGACAGTGTTCCTTTGAGATGGTGTAACAGCAAGTTACCGTTGTTATCCTGGAGATAAGAAAGGTAGGAATTCTACTGAAGAGCAATATGGAGGGAAGCTTTTAGATACTGTTGTGACAGGTTTTTTTATCTACAGAGAAGGCCAAAAATTGGTTAAAAAACCATCTCAGGAAATCAGCAAAACAAGCTTATCTCATTCCAAAGCTCAGCAATGATAAACACAAATCTGGACAAGACTTAAATCTTTGGGTACACAGACCCGTTGTGCTCTCCTATTCCAAAGACACTAAAGATTACTTTAAGGCTTATACCCTGTGGTTCTGCCTCAGTTCTCATGCAAACATTCAGGTTCACAACACTACTTACTACTTTAAAAACTGATGATGAGTTTTAAACACAGATTAACCATGCCTTTTAACCATTAAATCTTTCAAGTGTCTACTTCCACTGCTGCTCCTTCTCACAGCTCCTACACAATTTACTCAGGTAGCCTGAGTACAAAAGAAACATTTTTCTACTGACTGAAAAACAGGTCTGATCACACACACCCTTCACTTGGATTCTGGAGATTAAAATATCAATTTTGCACCATTTGCAAGACTTCTGTATATTGAAGAAAGACAAGTAGAGTTAATTTTGCAGTGGAAGAAGCTCTATATTGTTTGAGCAACAACAGTGTACCTTGATTGGTGTTTAACAGATCCTCAAACATCTCCAAAATCAAATTTGTATTAAATGTTCTATTTAATTTCTTAACAGTATCAGCTCAGATACCACCTCATCTTTCTACCCAGAAGACCGAGCCACCACTGTTCTACAAAAGAAATACTTTCCTAAGAATGCTCATTTTTCTCTACCATCTGTAACTTGTTACAAGTCTTTATAATTTTTATTGACTTCACAACCCATGCACACACACACGTACCCACAACACGAACGCTCACAACAGTTACACAAGAGAATCCTCTTTTCCAAACCTTGCCAGAAGCAAACATTAACAGACTGCAGGTACTAAAAAAAGTGCAAAACTTGCTTTTGTTTCTTAAATATTTCTTTCACACGTGGGAAGTTACGCGCTATAAAACTAGATTTGATACTATTCTTATCCTCCTGCCTTTTTTGTTAATAAGTCTCATTTTATTCTGAGATTTCAGTTTCTAAATGGTAAGGCAGAGCCAAGATCTCGTATCATTTTATGCATGAATTGGCTTTTAAAGCTAAGCAAGTCTAGATTTCACAAAGTTCAGGCACTTGGGTCAATGTTTGCACACTAGGAGCCCTCTGGGACTTGTATCCAAGAAATCCACCACACGTTTACATCTGCAGGTACGTTTGGCAGGTTTTTTGTTCAGGGGATATTTTTTCATCAGTGATGGATCAATGGGACGAGCAAAAAAATGGGAAAGAAAAAGCTGTATCCTGGAAGATAGAATCAGTTAATGAATTTGAAGAATTATTCCTAAAAATCTGTAGCCTTCAGAAGGCTATTGTTAGCCGCAGCTATTAGCAAAAATTTCAGGTCTGAACCCAGATGAGTATTTTGTTTTCACTTTGCTTAATTAAGCCCTTTATTCATAAGGCTTTGGGTTCAGTATGAAGCATTTCAAAAAGGAGAATAATAGACAACTGCTAATCAGGTATACATATATTCTCCAATTGCTTTCAGCAACTGTGCCAACCGTTTTGGAACTAAAAGCTACCATTTATGAAATCTCACAATACATGAATGTCTTTATCAACCGATTTGGGAACTAAAGGATATGCAGGTTATACAGTGAACTTGTATCAAGGTTTCTGTTAAAACGGACAACACTTTTTGGCTATTTGAACTACTAAAGGGTTCTTTTCACCCTCACAGCTGCACGAGCACGAAGACTTGAATCTCCTTGCCTTAAAATATATCACAAAGTAATTAAGATGTCTGAGGAACGGCCAGCACAAGAAGTGTAGCAGTACTAGTATCTGGTGTGAGTTATCATTACTTCCAAGCTGGCAAATAAACACATCTTGCCTTTTAAATATTATTTTCAAATTGCTCAAATCCACATTATTTTAAGCCAAAACTCTCGTTTAAGTCTAAAAGGTGCGTAATGGAATATTTTAGACAGTGAATTCCATGATGCGCAAACAGTCTTCATTTGAAAACTCTCCTGGTAAGTGTTCTTGCCCATCTTTCCTTGGCAACATAAACACAGGGTAATATAACTAGATTGAACTTCAAAGCCTTAGGTGTGTCAGAAGAAAAGGTCCCCCTGAATGTTCTCCCACAGAGGATTTTAGGAGCTTGTCAAACACAAACCCAACAATTTTATCTTTCAATTTCCCCCTCCTGCTCTGCTCATCCTTCCCAGAATATACCCCCCTCATCTCTCTCACAAAACATCAAAAATAGACCTCCCTGTCCCAGCTGCCTAACAGCACCTCATCGTCCTTGTAAAATTAAATTCCTGTCATCAAAAGCACTGTGTTACTATGGTTGCAGGGATACGTAAATGACTGTGCCATTCCAAACTGACAAGGAACTGTCAGGTGGAGAAGAAAGGAGAATAAAGGACATGAATCAGAAATCACTGACCTATGTTCCAAGGCAGGGCTGTCCTTTGATAGACCTAAAGCTTTCCGTTTGTGAATTAAAAGCCAAAGCACCTCCAGTGAAACACCTTTCCCACGGGTGCTGCGTGTTCCCGCTCAGAACGCAAGTGTGAAGTTGCTAAGGGGAAACATCCCCTCAGCACTGAGGGCAGCAAGCAAACCTCAGGCTTTATGAAGAAAGTTAAGGAAGGTTCACGTTCAGCGAACCGGAATTGCCGAGCTGATACCAAGCCCTATGGCAGGCAGGTACCGCAACATTTCTAAGGATCAAAGCACCCTGTTGATACAGCCCTGCTCCATTTACGGACTGACTCCGAAAGAGTTTCTTCAAAGAAAGAGGTGGCAAATACCCTGTTTCTGTGCACACTTCACTGAAGCTGAAATGGGGCTATGCAGAGGCAAGAGGAAAATTTGTACCCGAGCTCATGCGGTGAATCAGTACAGTAACTGGAAGGCAGAGGTGGACAGGGAAATTTCAAGTGTGTTTTAATCTAAACTTAAAGCACGCACCACCTGCAGCCCAACGCATCGCCAGCATTATCGAGAACCAAAGGGGCATTTCCTACTCCAGACCTTCATATCTTTTAAATAACACTGTTTCATAGATGTGGGGATATCAAACAATGTTTACAGCCTAAACCCATTAGTCTTTATCAAAAAAGATAAGGTATAGTTGCATCTATCATATAGATCATAATCATAATTAGTACTCATTGTGTCCTTTGTAGTCACAGAGTTGGAGAGCCAAGGTGTGAATCTGTAGTAAAGTCATCTGTAGTAAAGTCATCTGTAGTAAAGTCATCTGTAGTAAAGTCATCTTTACAAGGGCCAGGATGAGCAGGTTTTCTCCTCTCCCTGCATTCATTTCACAAATGCAAACATCAACCTCAACCCTCCCAGCTGTCAAGGCAAGCTCTTTCATCAACAGCATAGTCAATGAACAACAGGTATCTTGAATTTCAAATCACAGTCCAGTGGAAAACAACAGTGATAATAAACAAGCTGATTAATTGTTAAATACCATTGACAAGCACAGTGCTTTGTAACACATGAAATTCAGAGAGCGCAATGGTAAATATTTGCTGACTAGATAAGATCAGCATTTAAGTTCCAGACTGTTTGTAAATCTGTCAATTTTGATACTCTTGTGTGACTGGTCATTCTAAACCACACAAATACTGAAAGGCAAATATTTAAAAAGAAAACCACAAAGGCTGTTAAGATCTAGCAAAAAAAAAACAACACCAAAACCACAACAAACCAAGAGCTGGAATTCAGAGCCACTTGGCACACTTTATCATAAACAAATGACAAAAAACACGCTGCCACAGCAAGCAGAGAAGCAGTACTCTTCACAAGAGATATGCATGCATCCATTTTTAAAATTCAGTTTCCTGGAAACAAATTAGATCCCTCTCACGGGTTCAAAATGGAAAATTATTACATTAACAGCCAAGCTGCTACTAAGCCATCATCTGTGCACCCTCACATTTCACCAAGAAGCAGGGCAGATGGGCTGCTTACTGCTTTACTCAATGTAAAATTAAAAATAAATAAGTAAATAAATCTTTTCCCATTTTTGCTTTGAGGATGCAAACCAGTATGGATACCAACTAAATACCCAACTACGCATTCAAGTCCTAAATTCAATCCATGGGATGTTCAGAGATCACTCACATTGCTTCAACTTTCTTCAGAAATCAAAGTTTTAAATATAGTTTAAAAGCTTAACAAGGAGAGACATATTTCAAACACTTGGGACAGTTAAAACATAACAAAGTCATTTCTGCCAACAGCTCTCTACACTTCAAAACACAACATGTCTGACATATGTCCTCCTGAAAACCTCAATTAAACCAACTCCAGCTACAAGCAGAACATAAAAAAGGCAATCCATTTGCCTCTTCCATGATGAAATCCCTATGGAGCTGTCAGTTCCTCACACAAGTAAGATTTCAACAAGAACTTTGTCAGAATTTGAAAAAGCAAAAACTGCAGTGGCAGCCCCAGGGCGCACACATCCAGCACCTCCTGCAGCGCCTCGCTGTACTTCTGACAAAGGAGAAGCCCTGCTTCCTCTCCTCTGACCCAAGCTGAAATGTGGAAGCTCAGGAAAGCCAGAGAAAACGAGAACTACAAAATTTATTCATTTTGCAGCTTCTTGGAATTGTATGGCGTGCAGTGACCAAAACTTCAGGCCACTAAGCCTTTCTAGTCCTCCCTTTAATCACACGCAGAACAGGGCTTTAACAGTTTTCTCATCATCAAGTACTTCTCCAGAGGTTAGATAACACCAGTGGCAGTATTTACTGAAGACAGTAGTCTTGGATTGCATTTCCACAATGCAAGAGGGTCTATAGCCTTTACTCATGCAGCTTTGGGGGGTTATTTTTCAAATCTGGCAGTTACGGGAGAAAATCACATCATTGTCTCAGGCATTCATGAAAGCTTTCTCCTCTAGAAAATGATACAATTTTTTCCTAGGTGTGGAAGGTAAAAGGCGAACAGAGCATTAATTTATTCCCAGAATTCCCCAGAGTTAATTTGTTAAGGAAAGCAAAAGCATTATTAACTACTTGAAATTAAAGATTCATTTGTTTTTATAAGAACATTCATAATATCTAAACCACTTATTTATAACTAATATTTTACACACAAATTCCAGCAAATCAACAGTTCACTGTTAAGGGACGTATCTCACTAGGGTGACCAAGAGACTTCACAAGTGAACCTTTTTCTTAAGGGAAACAATAGAACCGTGAACAGCAGCAGTGACAGAACACTCTGCTGAACAGTGCTGAGAGTCTCCTAATGTGTCATTTGTTTCCTACTATCAGATAAACGATGAAGATTTCATCTGTAAAACCTCTATGGTTGTGTGTCCAGCAACTCAAGGAACCTCCATCTTCTCAGCACATACCTTTTTCTAAGATATAAGCAATGGAATGCTTCTAATAATATACTTCAATTTTAACATCTTATGTTAAGAGTCATTTCAGGACACAGATGAGTCTTTCCCTTTACCCAAACCTGTCACTTAGGACTTCAGTAAGTGTCAGAGTTTCCAGCAGAAGATCAAACTGAGTCCATTCATCTTTAGAAACATTAAGAGATACAGCACAACATATTCCCACCAATCCGACAAAATGCACGACAAGGTTTACATTGTTTGGAAAACCAACATACTGCATTTCATTAACAGCTCATCCGGATGCTGTGATTGACCAAACAAATTTATCTTCAGAAAAAGCCTTAACAGAAGACAAAACAGGCGATCCTGGAGAGCTCAAGGGACAGGGAGCTCTGGGAAGGGACTGTAGGCACCAGGATAGCACAACTTCCAGGACCTCCTGTAAGAGCAAATCTAGCAAGGAATATCAAGTAAAAGATGATTCAAACCTTTTACCATCCTTGGCATTCTGGCTCATTTCTTCCCACAGTACGGGAGCACACTCAGATTACCACTCCTACAATCTTCGCCCAGCATGAATGCCTCACAGGAAACCACTCAAGAACAAAAGACTTGCCATACCTCACCATTGCATAGGTACCATTGCTGAGCTTTCACGCAGGAGCCTGAGTCAGGCAGCGGTAGTGAAGGACTCGCCAATTTACCCTCAGCTTCTGCCAACGGAAGGGTGGAAGCACAGGATCTCATTCCAATCCTGATCTTAGGCCAAAAGAAGAGCAGTCCTTCAAGCCCAAGTGATCTACCCTCTCAGCAGTTCTTGCCTCACACATCAAGAATCACACACAGTTCTAGAGATTCCTAGTAAGGGTGGCTTTAAGAAGTAAATAATTGATTAAAGCAGATACACTCTCACATCCCTACATCAATAATGCATGTTCATTACATGCATAGCAAAATGCTAACAGATTGCATCTACTAGCCTGTGAGGAAAGAAGCATCATCATGCCTTTAAAATGCGTGTACTTGTGTGCAGGGGTCATAGCTGTATGCAGGTAGATAACTTCTACTGTTACCTGGGTAGCAAATGATGGATGAGAAGCATAGGTAAGAAGCTGTCTGCATCTCTTATAAAAATCATCCTATTTATCATCTGTATAGGCCCCCAGAGCACCACGCTTGTAGTTTGGATCATCACGGTTTTGTACAAGGACAAGCTGCAGAGAAACTTCTACCCCTGAGAAAAGGCTCCTTCCTGCTCCTTCACCTTGAACAGAACCCCGAACAGAACTGTCACAGGCAAGCAAGGCTCTTACATGCCACGTCTGCTGTGTAATGAAAAGAAATAAAGTCTCTCTCCTGCTCACACTAACAGCCTTTAGAGAACCAGCAGGTAAAGAAACCTAAGAATTATCCAGGTTGTTAAAAACTAACCAGCGATAGAGAACATATTATAGGCCGGAGTTTCCTGATGAAAAAAGCAGCCAGCCTTCATCAGACCCGCAGCGTTACAGACAGCACTTGGAGTCCTAAAAGCATTTGTTTATTCACTTGGATGCTTACTGTATGCTAATGGTCACGGAGCTATTGCTCTTGCTCAGGGGCATGCCAGCAACACATGCATGGCTGGAATAAGTCAGCTGGTGCACAGCTTGCTGTTAACTACCAGCTTTCCTGGGAAAACTCTGACATTCGAACAGGCAGATATCTGGCCCTGGCCAGATAATGGGTGTAAAGGTTACTGGACTCAAAAAAAAAAAGTCAAGCTGCTTGATTACAATTTAACTAGAAAGAGGAACTGGAAGCAAACTGCGTTTGTTTCTCTACGGGAATCGCATGCTGATGGCTGCCCTCTTCACCAGGTGAAATCTGCGTATTTCATGTACCTGCGCTCCTAGCACATGTATGGCACGCTGACCGCACAGGGAATCCCAGTCACGATTGGGTTAAAATTAACCAGCTGGACACTTCAAGCATCATCGCTGTAGCTAAACCCCAAGACAGGGCTTGGTGGAAAAACCCCTGAAGTGCTTCAGCCTTTCCTCTGGTATGGCAGCCCCTGTTGCCCTTACGTGAATAGTAAATGACACTACTAGCATCTGTTACAAACAGCAACGTCGTAATAAAACAGCAGCCAGAAAGAAACAGTGCTCCAGATGACCAAGTCTGAAGTAGGGAAGGTAGATCGGCAGTATCTCCCTGCTTTACAGACCACCAGCTTCCTGCCCTGCTATTTTAGAACGGGGTTTCACAGGCGGCAGCCTCAGGACACAACGAGGTTTACCCCACCATGCCGGCTGCTCATCTCCTTCAAATTAATGCCACAAAATCCTTTCGGATTTCTGTGATAACCCCTCACAGATTCTGCTTTCTCTGCAGTGTTCCCATGCCTGCTAAATTTTGGGAAGCATAACGATGATCTCTGCATTTTGCAAGCGCAGAAGCTCAGCACAAAGTGACTGGCAAACTCTTTTGTGGTTTTGGTTTGTGCTCTCCCCCCCCCCACCTTCCAGACTAGAAAGGGAAAAATTCCATTTGAAAACACTTCCCATTACAAAAAGGATAGATTTGGAGCCTGCTATATATGAATAAAGGGGGTGCCATGCTGGCTTTGGTATGCTAATGCCACCTAATCCATCAACAACTTAAGCTTTTTTCCAGTCATTGCCTCAAAAACATAACTAGGGTTAAGGCAGAAGTGTCCTCATGAATAAGCAGAAAGCTGCCAGCAGAGCCACTGAGATACCGTGCATGCAACAATGAACTAAGTTTTCTTCAGCATTCACACCAAAAGAAGCGTGTCTTGGCCTCTGTCTTAAACACACTCACCATTAATAAATCCAAATTAAATCCTTCATCTGAAAAGCCCGCCGGTGTTGAACTTCAGACCTGAACTTTGGATTCTGACACTTCAGCATACGCTCTACACATTCTCCTTCCCCTCTGCTTTCCCGTAACTGAATCACTACTTGTATCGTTACAGCTAAGTGAAAATCAGTCATAGTTCTCAACCAAGAGATATTTCCAACGTTAACTTTTTAAGAGAGGGATTATCAAATCTTTGATAGCATGTGTTTAGTGATGAAACTTCCCCAAAACTTAATCAAAGGACAAAATGACCTTGTTAAAAGGACCTCATAAAAGAAGAGTTACCACATAATCAGAGGGGATGTTAGAAGATATTAGTGTGTTGGGTGCGGAAATGCTAGGAGCCAAGTGTCTCTTTATGGAAGTGCAATACATACTCGCAGACATAAACCCACATGTAGTCTGCACGGGTCTTGCAAAGCAACCAAAGTAGCCCACACTAAACGAGTATAAGGATTTAAAATGCACTAATTTCTCAGAGAAACCTTTGAAGTGTTTTGTGGATTCTGGGCCTTCAGGAAAGGCGGATTGTTCCGCTCTCCCATTAAAGGTAAACTACTCTGCACATTGCAGGCCCTGATGGCACCTCCAGAGCACTACATAAGGTTTAGCATTTTCTTTGTATGGCCACACAATAACTTCCTGGGCATTAATTTGCCTGTGTTGACAAGCTCTTGGAAACCTATATGAATTATTTGTCTGCTTTTGAGCCTAAGGACTGAGTGACTTCCAAGTCTGGAAAGCAGCCAAGAACCGAACCCAGACATCTTGACATGCAGACCCACCTACTAACTACAAGCCTACTTTGTTTCTCTCTTGCCCTCACATTCTCCTCCTATCAGCTTCTGAACAAAGGATTTCTGAGGTCTCAGTAGTAGGAATGAACATCACCAAAACACACTGACAAAGGTTTGACGTCATCACTCCCAGCAGAGAGGTTACCTCCTCTCTCTCAAGGGTCTCTTCAGGTGAGACATGACTTAAGTCTTAGCACTCATTCTTTCAGGACAGCCTTTCATGCAGAAGAAAAATTCTTTTCAGTGGCTCTGTATTACCTGTACAAGGCATGCAGAAGACCATAAACAAGGACAGATCCCAGTGCTGCTTTGTCTAACACGCCTACTGTTTGCACATAAGGATGAGGCCATTGGCCTGGCATCAGCAAGTCCAGTCCACTACACTACCCGTTCCAGCCAACAGGTGAAGGCAAAGTCCCCGGGAGAAGCATGCCAAGATCTCTATGGGCACCCTACCTACCTATCGTGGGCAGACTCTTCTTGGAAGCAGGAAGGGGAAAGCAGCCAAAAACATACCTGCTCTCACTGTATTCCTTCTTCTCTCTCACACGCAGCCACTTCCGAAGGAGGAAGCGCTTGCGCCGCGGGGAGGCACTGGGTGTGGAGCAGTTCGACCAGGGAGTGTCCTCATCACTGGAGGGGGTGATTTCAATGGATGGGAGCTGCAGGTACTCCTTGCTGGAGGATGGAGAATCCTGATACCTGCTGGCCTCCAGGCTCTGCTCCTGCACGTTCTTCATCCGCCTCATCTTGAAGCGCTTCCTGCGCAGGGTTGGGGTGGATGAACTGGACCAGGCACGGCCACCCTCCACCACCTGCTGCTCTGGGACTTGCAGTGCTGGGAGCTGCAGGGTTTCTGTCATGTTGGCAGCTGGCATCAGATGCCCTTTCTCTTTCTGCTCCCACCCACAGGCACGCTAGCTCTGATCTCAGTGTAAACCACGCCACAAAACCACAACTTGTCTTCTTCCTCACCCAGCCCAGTACTGTCCTCCCTTTCAAGCAGGAAACCTCATGTTCTTCACGTGCTTTCATTTAACAAACAGCGGGGTAGGGAGGGGATGTTCAGGACGCACACATGCCACAGGGGAAGCCACTTTCTTTTCTCCTTCTCTACAAAAAGTCCCTCCCTTGCCTGGTGTCTCTCAAAGCAGTACGGTTAGCACTGAGAGAAGGGTTGCCAGCAACGGCTTTGCTCACTTTAGGCTTCCAGACCCCACCTTTGCCTTCTGTCCTCCTTGCCTAACGTTGGCTCAGAAAAAAAAAACAACTCCTGGGGCTGTTCTAGGAAACTCAGCTGCGGTCTTCTCAAGAGATGAAGTAAGTATGGAGTGGAGCGGCGCGGAGCTGTGAGGAGGTCAGAAAGAAAAACAAAGAGAGGGAGGGAAGCAATACTAGATAAAATCGGGAGAAAGAGTAGGAGGAGCAGCATGTTCTTTTTCTGTAGCGGGTAAGACATACGCAGGCAGCTGTTGCGAGTGCAACTGCACTCTTAATCCCAAGGGACAGGGTTTATATTACCAAATATGCCGCTGCTACAAATCAACCAAATTAAAAAGGGTAAGAAGGGATAACAGCCTTCTGTAGAAGCCAATTGGACAGGCTTTCCCCTTGTCCCACCTTCCCGCTCAGACAGCCCACCCCGCGGAGGGAGGGCGTGAGCAAACCTGGACTTTCAGCCTGCTTTCACAACGAGGTTTGGGGTTTTTTTGTCCCCGTTGACTGCTCATAGAAAGGGCAAAGAAGGAGGGGGATTGAAGAACAGCTAAAAAGGCAGTAGCAGCAGGTGGCACCAGACCTGGGAGGTTTTTTATAGGTTTTTTAGCTCAGGCTCACATGAGTGAAAGCTGATAAAAGAGTTCTTGGAGGGCAATGCTGCTTCCAAAATGACAGTGGATGATGGATTGTCGCAGGTCCAGGAACCAACAAAGACACCACATAAAGACATTTAGACATGCAGAACAGATTTTAGACCAGAAGACACATATTACATGCAAAATTCCCAGACATTTGATACACTAAAACTCTACCAAGGGTCAAGCACTGGGAATAACAACAGCTTCAGGACAAGCCTTGCACAATCCTGGTAATGAAATCAAATCAGGAAAAACAGTGCAACAGATTCTCCGTCAAGATTTCACTGAATGCTCCTGAATGAAGCTGTATTTTCAGGTGGAAAAGCAACATAATATTTAATCTCACCAAGGGAGCGACTGGAATTCAGCTGTGTGAATTTCAAGTGTGCTGCCAGGAAAAAAAAATAAATAAAAATCTCTAGATCAACATGACACAGCTTTAGTTTTCATTGTTCAATAGCCTGCACCTTTTAAAATATTAGTTTCTAGTTAGAAAATATTTGTCAGACCACATCAAAATAGTTTTTCTTGCACAACTGCCTCAGTTTTGTTTGAAAATAAACTTCACAAGAACTTCAAACATCAAAACCTGCCATCTAGGACATAGATAACTAAACATGTCAGAAAAGGAAGATTTATAACAGCAGGAACAAGGGAGAAGGAAACATTCCAATACTTTGTTGTTAGATTTTCTGTGAACCCTCAATTGCTATATTCATCTTTGTTGTACTGTCCTTTTTGTTCTGCTCATGCTGTAAATTAATAGCTTGAGCAACTCCTCAAATCGATTTCTGGAGCTCCTATCATCTTGACATCTATGCATAAGGTACATGCACACCATCAGAGTGCCTTCTGCAAACACCCACTTAAAAATAAAAAGCCAAATAAAACATTTTTTCAAGGCCAGGAAACAAAAACCCACTGATTAGACAAAAGGCCAATATTCCATATTTTGATACTTGAATGAGTAGCTGCCCTGCCTCTCAAGGGCTGGTACCTTTTCTTCCTCCTCTGCAACATGGAACAACCTGAACCTGAGTACTTCAGCTACTTGTTGCCATGATTTCTATAATGTCACTACATATTCAGAAGCCATCCACTCCTGGCTACCTGTTAACACAGAAAATTAACTTTTATCTTCCTCTCATGGCATTGGGAATCAAAACCCCACAATATCTTTCCTGAATTTTAACCAAGTATGTGCAACCTTGGAGGAAGAGATTAGTAGCCCTTCAGAGGCTATCATAAAGAAGATTTGTTCCACGTATTAATGAGCTTGATCTCCAGTGGAATCTTTATCAACTATGCAAGATTCTCATTTAATTGCAGAAATGAGTGCAAAGAAGAAGGGTCAAAGTTTGCACTTTTGTATGCTTTCTTCAGTAATGAATTCCACAGTGGATGGGGCAAACCCTCAAAATCCCCACAAATGTGATAACATTAATTAATCTACACAAATGTTATCTAATTAATCAATCATACTACATTGCTCTGGGCAATAGTAGCATTTGGTAATCACTTTCTTTGGCAAGGAAACACTGGCCCTTTCCCCAGTCTGCTTGTTCTTAGCAGAGCCATGCCAGTACAATTTCTCCTCCCTCAGCTCACTGAACACTACTGGAATTCACTTCAGCAAGACGAGGATCCCTTCCCACCTGCAAAACTGAAAATAATTCTCTCGGGCTGTGCCATGAGAATCCTTCCACTTAGGACAGGGTATACGTGCACAGGGACTATCCCTTTAATTCAAGTCCTTCACCAATTAGCAAATTGCTAATTTGCACTCCAACATTCTCAGTGTATTTTCATTTTGGAGAGAGGATGCTGGCCACCTGTCTGATGCTCTAAGAAAAAAAGGGAGGCTAGGTAATAAGAAAGACAGCTTCAACACTTGACCCAGAAAGTGAAAAATACCAGCCATTATCAAGCACTATTTCTGTACAAACCACAACAGCACAATCTCAGAGCCTGCGTGTTGCTGGATTCCTATTTAATGACCACTCCTGTAGTTTAATGATCCATCCAAGGACAGATTCATCAGAACAGCAGATGGTTGTCAATGTTCCAGGTTGATCAACAATCTCTCTGCCTTCTACTATTCATTCTGTGTTTTCCAATGTCCTCAGAAGAGACCTTCTAAATTAAGCAAAGAGGAAAGAAAAAAGCCTCTGAAGAACTAAAAATCCCTCCCCTGAATGAAGAACATGAACAAAGGCCAGCCCAGATTCTTTGGCAGTCCGTTCCATAATAGCTTTCCCATGTGTTTAAGAGACAGCAAAATGTCATCCTCAGTAGGTGAATACAGAGTAGGAGATGGCACTGAGAGCACACCATAAGAAACCAATTTTTAAAATTAAAACCAGTTACTTTTAAATACAGGAAGTGTATAAAATTTATTCAGAAGACTAACAAAGTCACTCAGAAGCACAATGTCTGGCTACAGAAGCTCTGTCAGGTCAGGCAGGGAAATTACTGCACTTAGACTTGGAAAAATTCAAGCTGTATCTTCCCATTAAAACTCCCCTTTTCCTACAGTTCAACAGCACGTTTAACTTCTCTGTGCACACAGTTGAAAGTGGCAGCTTTTGCATGAGAAACCTGCCATGACTACACCAACAGAGCAAGCCCTGCTAGGTCAAAAGTCTGATTTCTCAAATTCCTAAACTTGTGTGTTCCTTTGTTCTGGGAAAATTCCGGAGTAATTTTGCGGGTTTAAATGAAAAACTAATATTTATATGCATTTACTTCTGCATTCCAACAGTCTTCTGCAAGAGCAGTCGTGTTATCTTTGGAACTGAAACACTTCCTTACACTAGGACCTGAGCTATCCTTTGGTCTCTGCATATTACATTAGAATGAGGCCTATTAAATTTGACATTTGACAACCTGTGAATACATGCAAGGAGCATGCACTGGCCAACCACTCTTACTTTATTTTAGTGCCTACAGATCTGTCCCTTTAAGTCATGCCCTACCAACCAGCAGTTGCCACTGTTTGAAGATATACGGTCTATTTTATTTTGGATGTGATACCGGATACCTGCGTGTGTTGTTCTCCAAATCCCAAGGACTACGCTACAAGACAGATGACAAGTTTCACAGGTCGCAGGGTGAGAAATCTCAGCAACAGGCTGATACCCCAGTGTATTACAAAGCAAGATGGAGGCACTCCTGTGGCCCACGTGTTCCCCAATTCTTCCCTGTTCAATACAATACTTATTCAGGACTTGCCACAACTCCTTCCACAAGTAGCCCACTTCAGAGAACTGTCTTGCACACTGTTTAGTGACCACAAATCCCAATTACTTGGGTTAAATGCTGACTCAGCTTCTCTTCCTTCATTTCCCAAAAACCATGCTGCGAAGGAACATAAAGGTATTTTTCCCCCAAAGGCCTCAGGATGTCCCTTCCATGCCACCCGACCAAAGAACAGAGCAGTTTTCATTGTAATTTGACCAACAAGAAGTACTTTCAGCCAAGTCTCCAGTCAGTGAGAAATCAGCTTTCAGATAATAGTGTAAACTGGCCTCTGGCACAGGGCTTTAACGTGTCTGCCAAACACAGTATGAGGAAGCAAGGGAACGGTGTCCAAATCCCTTGGAATTCCTCTACCTGTACAGCACCAAGCTAATGGGTCACAGCACACAGCACACACCATTAAGCACAGAACAAGCCTATGAGTACAAAAGGTCTCTGAACAGTACTCTCTTCCCTGTCCAGCTAAAAATCCTGCTTCACTAGCTCAGCCCAGCCGATTTTGCTGCATTTAACCCACAGCTGCACACAGAAGCATGCACAGCAGCTCAAGAACCCCAGGCACACTGCTTTGTTACAGAATACCTACAGTCCAGTGATTGAGACACCCACAAGATCAGCCACTGCTCCTCTCATTCAAGGAAGATGCAACTAATTACTTGTAGAAAAAGCAACCCGTCTGGAAAAGGCCAGACTAATCAGAAGAACTCAGAGGCTTGAATCTCAATACACCACACGTGGTGCCCATCCTGTCAGAAGGGGTTACGCAGATCTGCTTCCCACCCAGTCTTTCATTTCAGCTCGGAAAGAAAAACAACAAACGCTTTAGCAAGTACTGTATAGTCCTTTCTAGGATGGTCTGACTCCAATTAAAATTCATCTGGCTAAGAGCAGCGGTTCCCAGCTCAGACTTGCATGACTGATATAGGAAATGCAGTAATCTTAAACTGAGTCTCAAGAGAACAAATGATAGTGTTACTTGTAGATCATTCTTTTGTACCAACAGCATGGTTGGAAGTGGAATGGGTATTAAGTATTTCTGCTTTCTCTCTTATATTTAAGACAACTAAAACCAATCCTGAAACAACTGTCATCTCCCTCCTTTTTTTCTTTATTGAATAGTTGAAGGCAGAACATCTTTGTCCTATAAAAATACTGTGGAAAGGAATGCCTGCCAGAATAAGATTTTCTTGAGTCTTATTCTGCACAAGACCAACTGGAAACCACCAAGGCTAGCTCTGAACTCCCAACTTTATTTGAAACGACAGAAGGACAGAAGGGATACTTTCCTATAATCAGTGAACTTATTTTATAATAAGCATATAGAAATTGCTTTATAAATACCACTCCTGTCCATCACCTCAACTATCCACAACTGCAGCAGCAAGGCTGATAGAGCCCATTCCTTCAATTAGACAAATGCCCGAGGACATCTACATGATGCCTGAAAGAGCTATTTGGAAAATCCTTCATGGACAGCTGAAAAACATCTCCTCCAGCTGGCTTTGCCATTCACACTTAGGAACCTGCACTTGCTGTTACGGAAGTGAAGCCAGCCAAGTGCATTTCTTTCGCCACAGAATATATTCAACATACACGTATCATATGATTCAGACACAAATCTCTCCCCATTGATGTTTATTACCTGCTATAAGCATGTTTGATGCATGAAATATGCAAAAAACCCTCATACTCTTGTTTCTTGTCTGCCCAACAGAGCACACAGAAGACAGTACATGTACCACATTTGCAGCATCAGTAGGTAGAGACTACAGTAAATGAGCACGGAAGAGTTCTATACACAAAGTAGATGTCACATTTATCATGTATAAGCAGAACGCATTGAATATGCCCCTCAGGCAGAAGTTTTACCTGTACAAGTGTGAAACACCTGATAAATGCCTCCAAAACACACTCAGGAATGTAGCAGATCCTGTATAACTTAGAAAGGGTCATTACAGCTATTGCCCTAACGTGACAGACACCACTCTCCTGGGGATACCTTCCCAGCAGCAATCTGTTACTACATTTTCATTTGCTGAGGCTAGCGGTGCCTCTGCTGCAACAGAGCGGGTTATGCTGCTGTAATACAGGCTGTCAATAAGCTAAATATACACACGCAATTTCAAGTGCCACAGAGTCCCTCACTGACCTAGTTCCAAAGTCGCTGAGGATCAGTCTAATGGTCATCTTTTAATGAAATGGCTTAGAACTGTTGGGTTAATCGCCAGAAGTCTGCTTCCCATATTTTCCACTCCCAATTGCCATTATTATGCTCTTGTGAGACTTGTGGGGAAAGCAAGGTCAAACTCTGCAGCGGCATTCAGTCAAGGTCAGAATCAAGTGCTCAGTGGAGAAGCTTACACTAACAATGCCCAGATTGTGCTTTATCTATTTCATCTAGCCCCACAGCTACAAACGCCAGTAATGACTGTAAGCTAAAAGACATTATCTTTCCTTTCTTCGCCTTTTAACAGAAAAGTAGCAACAGAAGCAAACAGGTGTCACTTCTTCAGCTGTTTGGGTTTTTAAGTAATGTTGAACAATCGTAATTCTGATTTTTATATACACCAACAGTTTTACTCAGCAAACATGTTAGATTTCAGTAGCACTAAGAGGTTTTATCTGAGGGTTTGCACCACACAAACCCTTTTCTACCCTGTAAATAGTCTCTTCTTTAATTCTCACAGTACTGCAACCAGAGTAACAGTCTTCCGTAAGCACAACTACATGAAAACGCTTTAATCTTTCCTTAAAGCCAGGCAGATGAGGCACGAGCTAGTTAGATTGTTGCAGAGACTGGATATCAGGGTTCCTGGGATACAATCCTACTTTCTCCTTTGTCCTTCAGAGAAAGCCATTTCACATTTTGTCTCAATTTCCTTGCAGATAAAATTGAGATTAAGGTAGTTCCCTGATGTGTTAGAACTGTGTGAGTTTAATTTAGAGAGTACAAAAGCCACATGGAGATCTTCAAAAGACAGTCAAAACGTACAGTCCAGGAGACTTGAACGGTTCATCTGAGCTACAAGAGCTAAAAGTTCCTTGTTCTGTCACCAGCAAGAGCAACTGCAGTACAAAATAAGTATCCATTTCAAGGTGGTGAATAGAAAAATAAGTAGTTGGTTATTATTTCTGCTTCCTGATGGGAGCTAAAGCATGCATTTGAGTCCAACTCCTTGTGAACTAGAAAATCCGTTCTGCTGAGAATGAATAATTCCTAAGTATGACAGTCTTACCGTCCTGGCTTTTTTCTTTGTGAAAATTGGGCCCGGGAGCACCACTACTATTTGCTGAGCTTTAATTCTCAGTCAGCATCTCCAGTTATATTATTATGTATGATGCCAATTTCTCTCCTACCCTGCCTGAATTACAACTCCAAAGTTGTGAACAACAGAAATATAGTCTCAAATTACGCATAATGCTGACTACCTTAAAAATGCATCCTCTGTTTCTCTCTGCTTTTTATTTACAGCTCCTGCCACGTTTCATAGCCACTGCCACATGCTTACTATAATCTCCAGCCACGGGTGAGTTCCAAAATGCAAGGACACAAGTTTATGTTTCAAGTCCTCCTTAAACCAAGGGCCGAGATGACTGCAATGTGATACTACTTGCATGCAATACTGCTTACATTAAGAGAAAAGCAGATAACCAGGCAAAAAAAGAAAAAATTAGCTATACAACAGCACCAAAAGATAAAGCTACTTGGTATAGAAGCTATATGCTTTCTCCTTCACCCAAATAACAGGGGCTTTGTGACTGAAGTGGAGCATCCACAATGGATCACTTGTTCAACCTGAGATTTCTTGGGTGTGTCACGAATCCCTAAAATCAGATGCATTCTAGGCATGGTTTGGGTTCCTGCTCCTGCCTTCCAAAGTCCACAGCCCCACGGGTTCTCTGAAGACCAAGTATGGCAGAAACAAGAGCCGCTCAGGACCCTTCACCAGCGGGACCCTGCTGCTCTCTAGTGGCTGAGAAGCTGCAGGCAGCAGAACCGCTTTGCTTCTATTATACAGACAGTATGAGTTTGCTTTTAAAATGCTTTACTGCCTCTAAGATACTGTTAAATACATGTACACAAGAATTATTTAACACAACACTGCAAGCATTTGAAGTCATTGGCTGACACTAAATGTTGTCAGACACTTTCACGCCTGTTACTCTTGTGAAGAGCACATAAATTCGTTAAGTCATCCGCAAAAATCCCAAGAAAACTGTCAACCAGTTCCTAGGACAATAGCAGAAAGTCCTGGGGTGCAGCAGAATTTTAAGACAAGCCAGACATGTCACCTGTAAGCCAGAATGTCTCTTTCTCCAAGAGCTGAGAGCTCTGATTACCTATTGATCCTACTCATCTACTTTGGGAACTGCATTTGAGCTCCAGGGCACTAGAGTTCCTCCAACAGCTAAAAGGTTTTTCTTTCGACATTCCAGTTGCTCATCTTACATTCCTCTGTGATCAGCAGTCTCAACGCTCATACAGGAACTAAGGATTTTTGTATGGTTCTCACCTCAGAGTACAAGATGTTCTGAAGCTATGTCAGATGCACTTACAAAAGAAAAAGGGTTATGAGTAGGCACTAGCGGATCAAGAACCAAATTGGTATAGGAGGAGGAGATACAAATATCCCAGCTCAGGCTGGGACTTTGTTTTTCTTTCTGGTTCAGAGGGTTATTTGGAGAAAATCTTCAGAAAAAAGCCTCTTCCTGGGCAGACATTCTAAAGAAAAGCTGCAGGACCCAGCTGGGTGCAGACAGGTTTTGCTAGCCAGGTGTGTGAGACAGGGTGCACAGCACTTGCTGAGGAACAATTTAATCTCTGGCATAATGAAGTCAAAGAAATTACACAAGGAAAGATTCAGTTCCAGGTTTTATCCTCATCCCCCGCTGTGTGACACAGTTAATGCTCTTCTTTTCCCCCGAAACGGAATTGTACAGAGTTCAAACAGTAGGCTTGATTACTGTTTTCCTCCCTTCAGTAAGCTTTCTGTTTCAAAACATAGAAACAAACAAAAACCAAAAAGGGTATCAGTTTTAACAACAACAAAAAAAAAAAAAAGAGGAGGGGGGTGTCAAACTTTTAGAGGAAAAGTTACCCCTCCTTTTGTAGCTCTGCTAAGTAAGGAAAGAGAAGTATGTTGTAAAATGTGGAAACAATTGCTAAAACAAAGGAAAGTACATCAGGACTTCAGCCTTTACCTTCAGTATCTGCCACAGACTAGCTAAATCATCTTTGGCTAATCACATCTTTCAGAAGTGTCTGTATCTCTCACTTTGCCCAGTCTACTGCATTTAGAAATCAAGGGCTCCTTTCTCAGAACACACTGTCTCTGGGTGTTAAAATATTAACCGCTGCTAATTTTAGCAGTGTGTATAAAGAAGCAGGGCTAGAGGACACAGGGAAGGTGCGTGGATGCATGTGTGGACATAGGGTCATTTTGAGACATTCCTATTTTAACTACCTGCTTTCAAAAGTAGTTTTGTTCATTGTTTTGTTTGTGCGTGTTTAAATTTCTACATAAGGCTACGCAGTACATTTTA
Source organism: Eurystomus gularis (assembly GCA_013400335.1). Classification (NCBI taxonomy): domain Eukaryota; kingdom Metazoa; phylum Chordata; class Aves; order Coraciiformes; family Coraciidae; genus Eurystomus; species Eurystomus gularis. Next base: position 31,792 of record VZZY01024585.1, on the reverse strand, counting down.
AAGACTGAATTAATCACCTACAAGCAGAACATCACCTTGTTCTCAGGGTTGAATTCTACCTGTAGTGAGGGGTGGAAGCCAATTTCAGCTATGATGTCACTACATTTGGAACATAATTGGAAAGCAAGCAGAGACAAAAATCTTTGAAGCATGAAGTTAGTTTCTAAAGTTCTGACTCTTAGTTACAAAATTATTCAGCCCAGACTCAGCATCTGAGTCAATAGCCTCTGCAGGAATGAATGTGTAGTTCCACACAGAATCTTTTCATTAGTTATAAATATATCCCACCATCGTTCTTGGTGCATGCAATTTTACTCCCACTTCTTCCCAGCCAACTGGTATTAGATGTGAGCAAACAATTACACTTATTATTTTTTTTTAATTTTATTTCTGGGCCTCTCATCAGTTTGCCTAGGGCTAAACTGCACAATGACACCTTTATAAAGTTGTAATAGAAAAGCCCAGATTAAATGGAAAAGAAAAAGACCCAGTAAGCGGAAGCTTAGTGAGGCATGAGATAAATGTCTTTAATACACTGGAATCTGGCAATTACCTACTTTGGATGAATCATTGTCCCTGATGTGAATAACATCTAGTAATTAAACCTAAGGCACGGAGCTTAAAGTGGCTGATTTGGATCTAAAATAACCAATGGGCTTTACAATAAGACGTAGTATAAAAGGTCCTGATAGCAGCAGGACAACTGTTAGTCGCCCAATGTAATCCCTGAAGAGTTCTCAGAGTAAAGCTTTTTCTTGAAATACTAAGTGTGCACGCCAAGAAAGCAGCCAACCTCTCTCCATCTTTTTGGGACAAAGCCTGGGGACCTGCTGATCTTCCTTCTCTTCCACTACAAAACTTAAGCCTGCCTCCAAAGAGAATAATCCTAAATTTCATCTGTGGCCTAAAAGACTGGATCTGTTGCATCTTTCATCTTTACGCAAAGACGTAAAATTGTCTCCAAAGTCACATCAGTGTGTTTCAGTTATCCCGTGGTTTAAGCACGCTGGAAAGCAGCTTGTAAGCTTCAAGCATTTGCTTAGACCACTACACAGAATTACCATCAGAATCCCAGTGAAAGTCTGCAGATAGAGAGTTAAGCTTTCACCTTCAGTACACCGCAGGTAATCAATACTTCTACCAGGTTTTACCTAATAAAACCAAGGCATAGAGAGAAGTGATTGGTCTGTACTCAGCTACTTTGCTTCCGCAGTCATAGTTCAACCGGATTTTCAGATAATGCTTGAATGTTATAAAACAAACTTTCACCAACTTTCAGTGAAATTTGTATTCCCATACCAAGCAGGTTTCTGGGATGAGAATAATTGCTAATTCACCTTTTACAAGGTACTTGTGCTCAGTGGAATAAAGCACTGTGCAAGAGTCATTATTCCATTCTTCCAAACTTAGATGGACAGAAAATCAGGTATACTAATACCTACACATAGACCCGTATGTCTGAGACACAAAAATACATCTCCTAACAGCTCAGAAGAAAATGATCTGTCCACTTAGTCTCACATATAGAGCACTTAATGAGGCAGAAGCCCAGACAGATGGATGAGCAGGCTGAGTCTCTACCCCTCAAGAAGTGAGGATTCAACAGCATCTGCTCAAGACATCCAGAAGGTTTCTGTCACACAAAAATAATCATCATCTGCCAGTCTCAAATCACTTAAGCAAACTCATATGCTTGAAGAACTGAAATTCTCAGCTCCAGGAAAACCAGTCCTTTCTCCAGAGGAGTTGCACCAAACTTGCAAGCATACAAGCCAGCACTGCCCTGAGAGCAGGGAGTCTACATCTCATGGCACTGCCGGCTGGTGTTTCCCACAAAACTCGAAGGCAACTGCAGGAATTAGTTATTTACTGAAGGGAGCAAAGGAAGAACACGCTTTCTCAGCAGGTGCTTGCACAAGCTGTTTTCTCTAATGAACCTATGCCAAAAAATTATCAGCATAACAAGGGAAAACCACAAATGACTTGCCTCAGAACTATTTTTAAAAACCACTCCTTTAGGAAGGGAATCAAGAGAAAGGGGAAACAAATTAACACATAAAATTAAAATGCAACGTCGCCATGTTCCCCCTGGCCTTGAACAAACTGCCCAGAGACAGTAGTGCAGATGTTCCCAGGTTCACACAAGCTGAGCCAGTATATCCCAGTCTCCTTCCCACTATCACAGATGACCTCAGTGTTGCAGCACAGGCTCGCCCAATGTAATCGTTGTTCTTATTCCACTCTTATTCCAGAGTGTTCATTATTCCACTTGCAAAAAGGGTGGACCCCAAAAGATGAAGGCAGAATTGATCTCTAGATTAGCTGGATACTGGTTATTCTGTGTAATACCCTGACATTTCAACCTTACTAGCAGACAGCTCTCCCATTTATACTGCAGCCTAACAATGGAGAAAATTACGCTTACATCCCAGTTAAATAACTTCAGGGATCCAAAACAAAACTAAACCTAAGCTATATAGAGTTGAAAGGAGACCAGGATCCATTAACTCAAATACGCCACTGATGAGCTAAAAGATGTGAACATCAATTTAAGTAACAACCAACGGCTTGTACAAACTCACATTCTTGAGATACCTTCACACTTTTCTAACCAATTCCATCTGTATCAAGAAATACTCACCACTTATCGTATTTTTGAGGATAACATTTCCATAAATACAATTCTCTACTACAGACTAATATTTATAGTATGCACAACCAGTATTTAAGTCATATCACGTGTATATCACCAGTCAAGAATCACTGTTTCACAGAACTGAACCACTTTTTTACAAAACAAAACATTACGTAACATTGTAATGCTTGTTCTGTATTGCACTTCACATTCCAATTCCAGCAGGAAACTCCTCTACATTCATTGCAGCTTCCTTCACAAATATATGAAGGAAGTCACTATTGTTCCGTACAGCCTCATGTGAAAAAACACATAAGCTAAACCAAGAAGTCTGTTTAATACGCACTCTTGCACATTCTCTACTCATTTTTCTCCTTTCTGGTAGCTGATACTTTTTTAAACTAAAATTGCCTAAGTTTAGATGGTTCAGTGCTCAGCAGAGTACACATTTCAAATAGCTAGTATGGAATGCACATGGCAGTGCAGCACTTACGGGGTCAGACAAACAGCAGAGAGCACAGGCAGTCTTCTGCGGCTATCTTCATCAAGGAAACCTCTAAAACACAGCACTGGATTCATTTCATCACCTTTGGGAGCTGCAGTGGTGTTGGAGGGAAGGCACACGCTATGGATTTGTGTGTGGACAGAAAAGAGGGAGGGGGGAAGTGAAGTAGGGAGGATTGCCAGATCATAGGAAATCCTGCTGAATAAAGTATGAGAATCAGGAAGAATCTTCTGTGGCTCTCTTCCTGTCCCTTCCCATTGCTCTCCGAAGAGCAGTTTCAAAGCCAGACGACTATGACTAACAAAGTTCACATTTATTACACTGGCCCTCATCTGTCTGCAGTAAGCTAACAGCTTGCTCTGGCATTTCAGCAAGCACAGAAAGCAACTGCAAGCAGCATCTGCTCCTGCAGCAGCTGCCACAAGGACCAGAAGGAAACTGAGCGGCTGTCAGGTGGGTCTCAGGCCTGCAGGCATATCCCGATAATGACATTCTGTCCCTCGCATTGTGCTTCCTCCAAGAAGCAACTTTTCTGCAGCATCTGTTTTTAAGACACAAGGCAGCAAGGGATGTGAAAGGAGATTGTCTTACATAAAGAATAATAAAAGATACAATTTTTCCTAAGCTACTAGTAATTCCACACACGCTTTTTCACTCTGGAAGGGCCCAGCAGTCTGACTGGATGTGTAAAAGCTGGGATATGCCTGAAGGGGCTTCTTCCCCCCTCACGAGAATTGCCAGTTGGACTGCAGCAGCAGTTGGGCGTATACGCAAGTTTCTTCACTTTCAGGGGCTGCTGATGAAAATGCACAAAAAACACAGGAGCAAAAAGTGAACTGAAGCTCACGACGTGAAACAACAGCTGTCAGTAACCCAAATAGCAAAGATGCACATCAAAGTTAAACTGATCCCCTACGAGGACATACTCCGTATGAGTAACTTCCAATTCAAGAAAAGGCAAGTGACAAGAATACAAAGAGCTCTTGTTTTCTAACAGAACACTTAAGGTCCATGTTTTCCAAGGTTCACATCATTTTTCTTCAGGCATTTCTTTAACGTAATAGTTGATGATCCACCTCCAGACACTCAAACCGCTTCAGCCAAACTCACAAAACTTGCCACAGTCTATTCATTTCTCAGTCTTTAGCAGAGCCTTCCCATCTTCCTCTCAGTTAATACCACTGAAATAGAATTCTGAGTCACTGAACTGACATATATACCCAGGGCTAAGTTTCTGAGGAGAGTTTTTGGCACCTTTTCCTTCTCTAGGATTCTTCAAAGGATTTTTCAAGTTTAAAGTCACGGGATGTGATCCAGAAATCACTACAAGAAACAAAGTCTTTGCTCAACTCAATCAGACCAAGTAAAACATTTCAAAGTGCAGTGGAATGCAGGCATACGAAGGACACACCTATTCTTGACTATTTGTGCTAAGTGACACACATAAAAGATCACCAGTTACTGTTAAACATACTCCATTCTGCTCACCTCCAATCAGTTCAAACTGCACTTCAAATCACTGGCTGAGGGGAGCGGATGTTGTAGGAGACAACATGGCAAAACTATTTCAGCTAGTTTAAGACCTGCCTTCACGTTTTCCAAAAAAAAGTCTAGTATCTTTTTCTAACCAGCTCCAGTCTACATTTTTTGTACCAAACCCACCAGAGAGAGATCAGACCCCTCAGATCAGACTCTATTTCACCTACAGTCATTTCCTGATCTCTACTCTGCTTCCAACACAAATGAACTCCACTTCCTGATTCTCCTGAAATTACACGATGCTGTTACTGTTGGCCTTTGCAAAATTTATAGTGAATATTTTACTTCCTTCCTCCCCCAAATAAATTTTGGAAGTTTAAAAGAAAAATTATAAAAACTTATGGAAATACAGGACCTACTACCATCTTTCTAGAAGATTTGCTGACATTGAAGTCACATTACACCATTCATTTTTGGGCTCAAATTTCTTCACAGCTACACATGACACAGTTAAGTTTATCTGCTCAAAATTCCTTTTTCCTTTTTTAACTGTAACTTTCAGAGTTTGAGCTTTATTAAATCGAACAGTCCCTCAGGCTTTTTTCCACCATATTTGACATAAGCTAGAATAACTAATAGGGTAATGAACACTGCCAGCATGCGTGTTACGAGCACACAATCATACATGGGGCTTACCAAGAATCAGTTCTTACTTAAGACATCATGGGCCTTCCCTCCTCAGATGTTGCCATAGAAACCTCAAATGATGTCTACAGGGGAACAGAAAAAAGGTTTCCTAAGGTATGGATGAAATTGCACCATGGAAACAAGCCTTGACTGTCAGAAGAGATGAAGGGAGGGGGTTTGTGTGGGAAGACACCAAGATGATCATCATCTAAATATGTAAAATGAGAGCCATGCAAACCAGGCAAGCTGTCATTCAAGTATCTGCCTACTTCATGACTGGCATTGAGACCCAATGGCATAAGAACTCCTGGCAGACTTGAGATCAGGTGTCTACAGGCACTGGAGAAGTACAAGTATCTCTCTGTATGGTCATAATAGACTAAACCTAGGACACTACTAAATCCAGGAGCCAGTCCAGTGCAATATGGCATAATTAAATACGATCCAAGCTGTGAAAGGTTAGGATAGGTCCACCAAATTTACACACGCACCCCCTACTCTTGACTATTCTCAACCTTACAAATCTGTCAGCCTGCTCTGAAAGTGAAATATGGAGAGATTTCTGGTAAGTTTGGCTACAAATATCACCACATCGGCCTCTTTTGAAAAAGAGGCTATTTACTCTCTGAGGCAATGTTGGAAGTGCAGATTCTGGAACAAGCACCTCCTAATGTAAAGAACAGCAAAAAACCTTCTAGAAACACCTGTTTGCTTCCCAAGACAGAAGACTAAACCACAGCAATGTACGTTATTGTTGGATTGTGCTGTAGTCACTGAGGCTAAGCATCAGCTACCCTAAACATCTGATTCTGATGCAATTACCCTGAGCTCCCTCTATAGTACTCTCAGGTAAACATGTGTTAACTCCTAGTGAAATAAGCACTTAAATAGATCAGAAGCCAAGAGCAAACGAGTCAAATCTGATCCTTAATCAGCACATGCCAGGCCACCAACCTCAAATTATTTAGTGCTGTTTATTTTCAGCTCTCTGAGCAGCTAGTTATCTGCACCTCCATTCCCCAGCCGCAGAAGAGGAACACGATCTCTGCCAATACCCAATTCATTCATTAAGCATTGATGAGGGTAAGTAAAACACAGGAAACATTCAAATAAAGCAGTGTCTCTTCCAGGAAAAAAAAAATCAGAGCTTTTCCAGAATCTGGCTGCTTTGTGACCAATTTGAGAAGAAACGTTTCATACAGAGCTAAAAGATACAGAGTTAAAGTCTCTGCCTTTTTCTGTTGTTTCCATTCTGTGTTTCCCTTTTCCATTCTCTCTCTCAGATTATATTTACCTGACAATAACTTTGTATTCAAACACTGTTTTGGAAATTCACATTAATTCATCCAGCTGCAGTTCCCAACCCTGAACTGGGGAAATATTGTGAAACTACACACAATCACAGCTTACGGTCAGGACAGGCTACACACACGGCACTCAAACGATTCCTCTTTTTCATTGGTTTATGCAAGATGACTTTTTTCCTAAGGTCAGAATTCAAAGGCACTCATCATATCCTGCCCTGCCCCAGTTTTCCAAACTCTGCTATTTCATATTTTTGCAACCTTACACCGCAACTCTCAAACTTCTTCCTGCCCTGCTTGATTTCAAATTCCGCCCCGTTGCTTGCCAAACCCTAATTCATGTAAGTTTCCTCAAAATTTCTCTCTCTGAGGCTCAGGAATAACCTTCCTTGTCTATCTTTTAGCAAATGCAGTTTTCTAAACCATCTCTCCAGCCCTTACATCAAGTCTGCAAATTCTGCTTTCTCCAGTGCAAAGCGTTAAACCAAAACTACAGGGAAAAAGGCATGACAAACTCAAAGGCCAGTTTCAGTTCACTGGAACAAAGCCATTAAAACTGAAGCATTACGTGAACTGGGTCTCTTTGGAGCTCAGCATTGGTTTGCACCATATGCCTAAGAAGAGAATCAAAGCTGAGCTTTGGGCAAAAGGTTAGCATTATCACAGCAAGAACTAGGCTCAGAGTTAACAATATGAAGTAATTAATATCTGGAGCCTTTGGTTTCATTCAGATAAACAATTTTAATAAGGAGTTGGTGAAATGAACAGGAAGAAATATGTAAATCAAGAAAAATCAATTTTAAGCAAACACCTTCCAAATAAAATTAGGCTGTGTACAGCTTCAATAGACACCTGTAGTCCTCTAATAACCACTCTTCACGTCTCAAAAGCACAAACAAGTCTTGCTAATCTAGGACTGCCAATCATACAACTACACGGATTGTATAAAAAGGCGTAAGAGATACCAGTGTTGTGCAGCCTGAAGCTGAAAAACAATTCTCAGTCCTTGGGCTACTGTGCTTCTCTACTTGTCACCTTTAGCAGAAGTTAAAGAAACACTTTCTACACCTTATAAAATTTTGAGCATCTTCCAAATTCATCTCATGAAAGCCGTTTTTTTTCCAGCATATCAGCAGCAGCATCAAACAGTTCTACAAAGTCTAAATTCAGAAACACTAGGAAAACAGATGCAATTTCTTAATTTGTTTACCTAAGTTTTCTTCCCAGCAAGACACTGAGGTACATCAAACACCAGAACTGACATTTTACACCTAGATCAGCTGCACATCCACAGTCGTGAAAATTAACAACAGGTTGACTAATATTTGAAGTAACCATTTTCACCCAGCATCAATATCAAGATATGCACTGTACAAAGACGTTTTGTGGGAAGGAGTCCTACTTCGAACCAACTCAGTATGTTGACTAGATGCTTGAACAGCAGCCTTTTTATTCCTTTATCAGGGAAGACTTAAGAATGCTGGCACACATTTTCTAATTAATATAGTTGTAATGCATATGTTTACAACAAGACGGGTGTCTGACTTGGTGGAATTCAAGGGTCCCCTCAATTCCAAGTGAGCTTCATATGCAAGTCTGCATGGTTCCTTTGGACCACTAATTAAATGAAATTCTTCTATGAAAATATTTTACTTCTCTCAGCAAAAAAAAAAAAACTGTAGCAAAATAATCAGCAAGACACCAACGAGAGAATGAGACAGATACCTGCAGAAATACCTCTGACTACATTACACAGGTTATTTCACTGGCTGCATCCACACCAGCAAACAGCACAGGTGAAAAGAGCTCTGAAAACTGTTGGTACTGAGGACGTGACAAAACATTCCAAATGCAATTTCTTTTTAATCCGGTCTTGTGGATTGAATGCACTTCCATGCTAAGGAGTACATCTTACAATTTCACTTTGAAAGCAATCCAGTCTACGTAAATAACACATTCTGTGATGCACACTGAGTCAGACTGGAAGTTTTGATTGAGAAGTACTTCTGACCCACACTAAAATGCTCAGGTAGCAGCACCCGTTTACTGGAGCGCAGGCATCTAGCAAGAAGCAGATAGAGGCAGCTGCTGCTTTGTTGCTTTGATTTAAAAGCGAGCCACCCACATGGACAACATGTGGTCAAAACATACTGAGTAGCAATGACTAAAAATAAGGATCTCACAGGAGTATTTAATTTTGTTCACTTTCAAGTTTCATCTGCCTCGAAGACATCAGATCAACTGTCCAGCCAGTGTCATAAAGCTAATGCTCTATTTTGTTCATAAAGAAGTGTAAGTTTTTTTCATATGTCACAGCCTCGGTTAACACATGAGAAAAATGTGCACACACCTGTAGTCTCAAACTTATGGGGAATTTACATTGCAGAGCTCCCTGGTGAAATGCTTCAGGTTCCTCAGATTATCTGAACTTTCCTCACCTATTCCTTTCCATTTTTCCCAGAACTTAAAAAACACAAGTAATTAAGTGCCTTTAATCAGCCAAGAATTTAAGACAACAGCTAGAGAGTACTGCTTAGTCTGTCCCAGTCCTCAGCATAGAATATTCCTCTCCCAAATATTTATGCCACTACTGAAAAATTTAGGTATTAGAGGATGCTTGTCATGTCTATGTAAATGTAAATCTTCACAAATGTAAAAATCAGTATTTAGTGCAACACTCAGGGGGCTAAGCACCAGAAGGGGTCTCAGGCAAGATGCTTTCTTCAGAGAGCATCTACCCATGTTTTCTCTGGGAAGAAACATACACAAATTTCTGTTTCCTCCCAGTCTCAAAAGGACAGAATTTGTATCCCTTAACTGCTTCTCCCAGCCAATACAGCTGAGATCCACTCAAGCACCTGACGGTAAATTCACCATTTTCTTCCAAATTCATAATTTTGTTACCCATATTCCCGCCAGCACTGCAATTCAAGAATTCCCATAATGGGAGAACTTGACTTTATAGCTTGTTTGTAGCATCTTGATTGCAGAATTATATGCCACCATTGCCACGAAGATGGCAGTTTATAACTACAAGCAGTGGGACATTGCCCACATGTTTGCAGCGACTGAAAATTCAAACCCAAAAGGTAGCCAACCTTCAGGGATTTATTTCTAACAGATTTACTACTACCACTGAACAAAATTACCTTGACAGACTACTCGAGTGTTTATTTGTTCTACTACAATCTTCTCCAGACTGCCTATATTATGTTCTTTTCGTCTTTCTCTCCTCAAATCACTTCATTACTTCCATTTCTGTCTGATAACTGATACATTAACTTGCATCTATTGTTGCTCAGCATATAGAAGCTGAGCTCTCCCCATTTAGTGGGGGCCTTTTGCTTTTTTTAATGGGATGACTCTTTAATTCAAAACACTCAAGTAGGTGTAGGAGTTCCTGACTTCATTTCCTTCTCAGATAAGAGTTCCAGTAAAACAGAATAATCAGCTGAATTAAATCCCTAAGGAAAAGAAAAAAAACACTATCTCAGGAATTCTGCTTATGATCCAAGAGTGCTAAAGAAAGGAACATACAGTAATGATTAGCAAGTTATTCAGCGCTTTACTAGAAAACACACAGATGGCACACAGACAGTCAAATGCTACACAAACATTTTATGACATTTTGGAAGCAGCACATTTGGATTTGAATACGCCAAGCTGTTTCTCAGAGCAGTTTACTTGCCATCAATAAAACTACCCCATTTATTTTCATATTTATACACATACGCAGCACATATCTTTGAGCATGCTTATAGTAAAACTATTAACATGGATTTGCTATGTTGCTGTGATTAGTTTTCTTCTCCCTCTTCAGTCTAGAGGGAGCCACAAGCCAATGGAAAAAAAAAAAAGCAATATGTAAACCCATGAAAAGGATACCTCACGGAACAGACCCATTCAGAAACTTTTCTTACTCCCAGCTCACCGAAGCAGTCATTGCCTTCAGATGCCTCTGTCAACTTGTCAAAGTTCTTATAGAAACGACTCCAAGAGTCTTGTACTTTCTCTATCCACCACAGCGGTTAAAGATGAGATGTTCTTTGCCATTCTCATGCTTCCCAACCAATATAGGAGGTGAGGATGCCCAATTCCCATCCTCTCAAATTCAAATCCTTTGCAGAGGTTTTCCAGTCAGCTAAACTACTTCTAGCAGAATCCTGCTCCACTGCACTGATACACCGTAAGATTCACGAGTACTGTCACACTGCTGTCCCAAATCTGTGTTCTTACCCAGTATGCAAAAAACAATCAACACACGGAGTTAAGATACTTGTTTTATTCCAGTTCTGGACAGAAAGGGGTGTTAAGCGACAACTGGCAAAGCTAGCACACCTTCTGAGAAATAAGCCAGGCCTTATATACAAAATGACAATGAAGAAAGTAAAGTATTTTAGTCATTGTCACTCTCAACTTTACATATGAAAACAGATATTTACCACTCTCATCTCCAGACATCTGCTATCCCTGTTTGAGATTAAGTTGGCACCCACCTTGTCAACTACACAAGCTCACTTGGTTGGAAACCTGCTATTTTTGTGACTGTTAAACCTTTTCTTTCAAGAACAATACAAGAAACTAAACTATGCTTAGTTAAGTGAAAGCCATTACACATATTTTATTAGTGGGCTGGTTTTTGGCGGTTTTTGTGTGTTTGTTTTTTAACTGAGGAAGCAGAGCTGGTAGCCTCACAGCTGCCACAGGAACAAGGGACAGGACACAGACATACAAATCTGTCAATTTTCCCAAGCAATCTTGTGTTGCCAAAAAAACCCAGAAGCATCTGCTCTGAGCCCATAGTGCAGAATTGCGCATAATCATCCCACCAGTCCCCAGTGTCCACCTTCTGAAGGGTGGAGGCAGCAACCCAGGAGCTGCTGCCTCCCAGATTGATGCTCTAAACCCTAGACGACGCCAAGCTAACCTCATCCCTCTTTCAGGGTTATGCCAGAGATCAAAGAGACTCAGTTACTCCTATACTCCTAACAGTCCCTTTAATCATACATTACATACTCCTATATAAAGTTTCATCACATCACAAAAAGGGTGAGAGAAAACACTTTCTTGAGGACAGGGCTTACAGGTTTTGGCTTCAAGCAATCTCCTTCTCCATTTCTGTTCACCCTTCAGGACGAAGGCACGTCTCCATAGAGTGAAGGGCACTAGCAAGCAGATAATTTCAGCAATAATTATACTTGACATTTAAATTATAGCCCAGAATAATTTCATTTAGGCCTTCACTAAGTAACAGGAGAAAAAAGATCAATAAATATCACAGAAGAACGATGGGCTGACATCAGGGCAGTGTTGAACTCCTTAGATTCCTACACTCTGTAAGAGACTCATGAATGGAGGGAAGGGAAGCTACCAAACAAGCCCTAACCCCCCTGCTTGCAGAACTCAACTGCCCCTTGAAAACAAGAAGAATAAAGCAGCTGCTGCAGGATCTCATAGTACCAAGTGTGTAAAAACTAAGCTTCATTTAGAAATATGCAGAACAACAGTCACTGTGCCCTATTTTGGTCAGGAGAATCTTCAAGGGCCTGGAATTTGAGCCACAATACTTAATGACATCAGCTATAGCAAAAGGGTCTTCACAATGGGTTTTAAACATCCAAAAGTTTTATTTTGTTGCCCATAGAGTGCCGAGATGCGCAGCCCTCTAAACCCTTCTACTTCATCGTGTTTAAACTTAGAATGCTCAATGGTGTTTCTATAGAGAAACCTTGAGCCATCTCCCTTTCCACAACCACATTTAAGCAGTTTTGTTTGATATTATTTGACATTTCAACGAGTCAAAGCAGATGGCCAACTCGGGAACAGCACTAGGCCTGTTTTAAAAAAAAATTAATTTCACTTTCAACAGCAGTGCCTGCAGAAAGCAAAACAAAAGCACTTCTTTCTCTGGAAGAGTCTTATACACATTTGGTGCTTCACATCCACCAAAATACTGTCAGTAATATCACGTGGCCTGCTCTGTTCAGTCTCAATTCCTGCAATTACTGGTCAAAGGAGAGAATGAATGAAAAGGTGTGGTCACATAAAAGCACAGAGTTGCAGTGACACGGACAGCCCTGCAGGACCACATTAAGAAGCAAATCACTCAGGGCAAAAGTGCTTAGCTGGCATAATGTGGAGTAGCTCCACTGAGTTCAACAGAGCCACATCAGCTAGTACTGAGCCCTGGGGAGCTTGGCTTTATGTCCCTCAGCTGCAGTCCACGTCATCCGTGCTCTAGCATCAAGTGCATGCCAACACCACTTTGGCACACAAACCACTATTGAGATTACAAAGCTCATTTTGATTTCCTGCTGCAGTTAAACTTCCTGTTCTCCAGAAAATTCTTCGTGTCCATCTCCCCACCACATATATAGGGATAATATCTACACAAGAACAACACTATTATTTGTACAGTATTAGAGCCAAGGAGCTCCTGCAGATACTAGAGGCTCATGCCTTCAGATTTAACTACTCATAAAAGACAAGCCCTTCCTCAAAGATATATTAAGATATAAAAAGTTTGCCTATACCAATAGTAAATACACAACGAGCCATATTGCCTTCTACATGCATAAGACTGCAAGGGCTTGGAAAGGGAGCACAAACATCCTTGTACTCTCTAAGGTCTTCTTAGCTCAGGGGCAGCACTTGCTGCAGATGGAGTATTTCCAGATCTGACAGGCCCATATAGCATCACACATACAGCTCAAAAGCAGCCAAAAAAACATCGGTACCAAGTGATCTCCTAGAAGGGCAGAGGCTGAAACATTCCTGTCCAGAGGAGCAGACTGCCTCACAGAATTTCAAAATTAACGGCTTTAGGGACACTGCTTCATTTTGTTCTCTTCCAGCTTTGCTAAATGACAGGCCAGATACAGTTGTCTTTGTACCCCAAGGCCTCATTAAACTAAAATTAGAAGCTTCTCTCAGACTATCAAGGTAGCCCAGAGTCTCTGTACACACTAGCAATTTTTGGTCCCTTCCCTCCCTTGTGACACAAGGGGGAACCAAGTCTTTTGACAGACTGCTCTAATACTAAATAATTAGATTTCCCCCCTCTATCTAGCCTAGATCCCCAAAGCTTTCCCTGGCAAAGGCAAGGAAGAAGAGATATTCGGTTCAGATGAGATAAAAGACTTGTGTTACATACTGGTTTTCCTATCCTGTAAAAGAAAGGATAGAGATTAAAACGAAAGCCAAGGAAAACAATCTTAGATTGGGCAACCACTTCTGCAGTTTAAAAGAAATCCACAGGAAGCAGGCCAACTCTGCCACCAAGTACAAAACGTGGCAGAACCAAGTAATTTGGCTACAAAAATTCCCTTGGTGTGAGGAACTTGCATTTGCAGCCTGCTGATTTTATCCTGCCAACCACCCCTAAGACTTCGAAACCAAAGGGTGAAATATTGGTTAATTACTGGGTTCCCAGAGCCAGGAAAAGCTAAATTTTAGAAAGGAAAAGAAAACTGGTAGAAGAAAGAAAATTCAGGAATAGTAGAGGAAAAATTGATAAATCAGGCTAGAATAAAAAGTTTGTATGTGTACATCTTGGCTGGATGACAACTGCAGTGACTCATATGACAAAACATCACAAAGGCAACAGAATTGTTTAAAGAGTCTCCAGAGTGTGAAGTGAGGAATAACAGGATAGAAATGAACCAAGACAATTATGTGGCTGCTCCAGTCATAACACAGCTGAACTTGAGGGGAAAAAGGTAGGTGAGGGGTGTGGGTTGAAGCACAAATTAAGGATTAAGGCCATCCCGTAAAACCGTATCCAGATACAAGTTTGCAATTCCCAGCCGGGTGATCAGAAACAGATTATTCTGTAACCATTTCCCAGCACAAAGGGTGGAACCGATTAAGGAAAGAAGCCATCTTCCCCATGTCTTTCATGCATTCTCCAAGGAATTTACAATGGCAAGGTATGCTTATTTCATGTCCCTTCCTTTCTAGTACTTAAAAACACTCTGCAAGCAAATAATGCAAGCTGAAAGATCCTGAATCATTTGGGAAAAAAAAAAAAGCAACAGTGCTCTCTCCTGGGAGTTAGGCCTCAGCCAACTAGTAAGTCATTAGCTGGACTCTGCAGTTTCACCTCAAACAGCTCCTTGATCACTCTTATTTCAGCACAGATTATCTGTTCATGTTTGAGGTTATTTGCCCTCCTCCCCTGCCAAAGAGCTAATTAAAAAAGTAAGAAAGAGTAACAGTCCCAGGAGTGAGATTTTCCTGTGGTATCATCAAATAACCTAATACATAGATCGGATCCTGTAAGCGTGCCAATTCTTTTCCTCCTGACCCCCCATTGCAGATTTTCACATGAGAACTGTTTGAAATAAATACCTTATTCATTAAGTAAGAACTGGAATAGAGAAAACATGTGGCTCTACTGCAGTCATCAGGCCTGCCAGCTAGGCATGGTTACTGTAAATGACCTAGTTAGAAATGGAAATGTGAGAAAGCAAGCTGCAGAAATCTCACACTCAATCAGCACTGCAGCCTACACCAGCATACTGAGACTTCAGTTCACTTCCCCACCCAGCTGTGCTCTGTCCTACCACAAGCAAAGTTCCCTCTGAATGGCACAAGCCGTTTTGGGTTCTGAGCCACGCGGGTAGTTTAGCATTAGACACGCAAGGCACAGCGGAAGATGCATCTTCCTCCCCTGCATGTGCTCTGTTCCACATTTGATACAATTAACTTGACAACTAAGCCTGTCAGATCAGGTAAGCTCTTCCTTTTTGGATGGGTTCCTTTCCCTGCTTAAGGGGGCAGGAGGGCAGCAAGGTTCTACAGCTTGGGGGTCTCTGCCCTTTCTACTGTGTCATGTGTCACAGCGATGAGTGTGACACCACAGGCAGAGACAACAGCTTGTTCTTTTACATTAGCTTTTCTTAGGAGACATAAGGGCTGAAGATAGTCATCATTATCTCTGAATAGCATTTCCAATCCCTTTTCTTTCCAATGTAGTATACGCATAGGGCACAAGTAGCACTGGATGATCCATTTGTCTCACAAGGACAAGGTGATGGAAAATATACAGGGCAACTGTTTAGAATTTGGGTCTGTCATAGAAAGGCATAACAGCGCAAAACATGGCAGGTACAAGACTAGAACACAGCACTGTCACGGTCATCTATTTTAAACTATTTTAGAAAGTCAAGTATCATCATCCTTATAGAAGCCCAATTCCTTGCTGTCCACTTTGCCAAACATCAAAGGGAGAAGGGAAGGGTGGAAAAATGATGCAGAAAGATGAGGCCGTGTGTGAGAAGTACTGGAAAAAAAGCGTAAAGCTGATGATAGAAGTGAAACTGTGGATCAACAAGAACTGTAGGCTGCAGAACAGAACAGCTGAAAAGCATGGCACCTACACTGGGTTTACAGACAGGAGACACTACATAAGACACCACACACATTTTAACACTCTTGTAGTGGTAGAATGCCACATTTTGATTATACAGCATACATCTCCAGTGGCTCAAGAGACCCCACTGCAATATTAGCGTAGCACCCCACAGAAGCGAGGAAACACAAGTCCACAGCACTGCTGCACAAGGCTGACAAGCAACCAACAGTAACAGAATAATTCCCTGAAATGGAACATCAGCAAGGCACTGCCACAGGCAAGAGAGCTACCATTGTTTCATGTCAAGCTTTCAAACCAAATCCCATGACCAGACATGGGAATGGCAGTCTCAAAGTATTCAAAGCTAAGTATCAACACCAACACACTCATAAAATGGGTGACCTTAAATGACCTACTCACTGTCACTCCAAAAGTTTACAATGGGACAAAACTCAAGACTCCAAGAGTCCTAATGTTAGCTCTCTAACCAACCTGTCATTATATCTACAAATAGAAGTTTAAAATATAGATCTTACTGTTCATCTGCCACCCAAGAACAGCAGGACTGACGCTGCCTTTCATGAATAGCTAGACTGTAGACAAACCCAAGGCCTTCAAGATCAAGTACATAGTTTCACACTTTCTAATTTGTACAGTTGAAATGCAATTAACTTCACCAGATGTGCCCAGTACGTTGCTGGCTGCAAACCTGATCCAGTTGAGCTTGCACGTCATTTGACTTTACCTCCTATAAGGTAATAACTTATTTCAGAGACTACAGGACTGAAACCGTGTCTTTAACTTCACCCCACACCTGCCACCCCAGTAAAGACTTATCAGAGCATGGAAGCACAGGAGAGTTACTGATTTGCATTTCATTACCATAGAAACTTATCGCAGTATGCAGCTCTGTTCTGATACCTGAGATCTCTGTATTTCCAGAGTAGATTACCAGCAAACTTGGGTACCATAACCCTTTGCAATAAGTAGCTTGGGCAGACATGAGGAGCACAGGGCAAGTGAGCATCAATATGTAGTATCAGGAGAACACACGCACAGGCCACAGGTTTGTGTGGCTGCAGCATGCATGACGTGTGAAAACAGGGTGGCATCTTGCTCTGCAACACAAGAGCAATGCACGTAGAAGCATTTATTAAGCATGATGCACTAAAAGAATATGCTAGCCACAGGCATACCAGACAAACACAGGTTGCCAAAGATACGGTGTGACAATCAGCAATTTTATTTTTTGGATCAGAAACCAAAACATGCCATGAAAGTTCATGAAAATGATCATATTCTTCAGGTCAGGTCAGACTATGCTTTCTCTCTCCTCTTTTACAGGGCCTTTTACTATTCCTGTTAACACATTACTGCTCATCCACAAATCAATTCAGAATTCTTGCTTAAACAAGAGCCTAGAACTCCAGCACCTCATCCTTTATGGTATAAACGAAATTTGGTTCAAGAGAGAAGCTTAGCTTTCGAAGTCTGTTTGTGGAAAAAAGAAACCAAACCTAAAGGAGCTTGAATAGTCATAGCTGCGTTAAATAAGACACAAATCATTCATGTAATTGAAGAGCAACAGATGCTTTAGAAATAGTAAACAGCAGTTCTAGAATTGAACAAGTTCTCAAACTCACTGCTTAAATTCACCTCTGCTATAGGCACGTTACAGGCCAGTTACAAGCATAGCATTTCCCAGATAATAGTCAACTGTAAATTCTTTGTCTTTTCTAAATGGAGCCTTCAGAGAAAGTTCAGGCAAGCATACAGTAAGATTATTCTCTGTCAGGTATTGCATTTTACTTGCTCCATTTTCTTCCCCGGGATGACAGTCTCCTCCCAAGTTTCAGAATTTTTTCAAAATGCAAGGTAATCAGAATCATGTGTGTTCTGCCCTTTGGCAGAATGCACTGCCTTTCCATAAATATCTCTTCACTCTAGAAATCACTTTAGTTATACATGGTGTGTATTCCAGCTTGCACTGATCAAGGTCAAAATAGACTCCTGCTTCTCAGCTGAATAAGCAGAATCCTTTTTCCTTTGTGAAATTTAAATGAAAAAAGACACTAAGCCAACAGTAAGGCATGGTGTTTGGAGGGGTATGCAGGTGTGCGACTTAAAGCCCATACATTCCCGACAAGTTTAACATTTTTGACCCCTTCGAGGTTCTCCCCACCGCTGTCACCCATACATGTTTTTATGCCATAACACAGGCCTCCCATTTCCTCTTCACTCGATGATTTACACCACCATCTCTATCAAGCCTTCACTAGCACTGTTGTTGCCCCAAGGAAACTGCTTATGGCTAACAAGGGGATTCTCCCTTTTGCATAGCAAGGGCCATCTCAAAAACAGAGAAACTCCATGGGGCATTTCTTCAGCCTGCATGGATTATTCTGAGGGGGCCAGGGAATGTCAACTACAGCAATATTTTGTACTGAACTAAGGCACATTCTTAGCTGGTGGTCAGTAAATGAAATCCAGGAACTCCTCTTCTCTTCTAATAGACATTCCAGCCACATGGCACTACCTGAGGTGTTAGATATTTGCACGCACCCTCTGTGGAACCTCAATAGCATGCCGCCTTGGCATGCACAGGACCCTCAAAAGCATCATTCTTTTTTCTAGGAGTCCTTGATCTGACTTCTCAGCAAGGAATTGATAAATTGCCATATGGATTTTAACAGCCGGCATCTACAGTCACAGAAGATAACTGATGCTCTAACACTTTAAGAGATCGCATTCTTCCCAGGATAGGTCAAAGACTGAAATTCCACGCTTAGGGAAGAAAAAAAACAACAGGAACTTCAAGCCTTAAGCTTCTGGTTTTCCAAGACCTGAGCTCCAGCCTTGTTATTAGTATTCACTGAATACAGTTTGCAGAGGGAAAGAAACAAGAACCATCCAAAGGTCACCTAATCCAGATAAAGCAAGATCCCGACCAGCCACTCTTTAATACATAACAATTCATATGATTCTGTAACAAATCTCTTACTTAACATTTACCCAACTGCTTCAGGCTTCTTACACTGGAAAGGGCAAAAGCAGGCAATGGTAATAGCACCTAAGCTCTCCATAATGACTTTAAATTTCTGTTTACTTATTTGCTTCAGCATGTTCTCATGAAATATGCACACAGGCACAATGGATTATAGATCACGCGATGCAACATTTTGTTATTAGATAAGTGAAAAGAAAGCAGATCAGCTCTGGTCGCAAATCGTAGAATTCTTTCATTCCAGTTTACATGCTTGCAATTGCTACATGCAACAGGACACTAAGCAGCTGTGGGAAAGATGAAACAAAAAAGAGGGAATGCTTCCTAGACCTTAAGTCAAGCTTTCACCTGCTTTTTTCTTTCAGAGTTTGATGTTTTCATCAGAATTCCAGTGGCTTATGAAGTATACCATTTCTGTATCGACTCTATACATCTAAAAATACAGGGGTTATATCTTCTAAGTGCTCTTTGTCAAACATTCAGGGAATCACAGCCAGCTAACAACCAAGACGAACAGTGTCATTTTTTATTTAAGGCCTTACGTCTCCTTCTGAGAAGGATCACTATTAATAATATCAGGTGCATACACCTTTTCTGAGCCAAGTGTATTCACAGAATAATCGATGTGTGGTCAAAATCCTTGTCTAGCTCAGCCCGCACCTCAGTCAAGGATTTTTAGCAACTCCTTTTACTGTGCTAAGTAATGCCTCCTGCTATATATATGTGTATATATGAATTATAGAAGATATTCAGGAGGTTTGTTTAAGTCATTCTAAAAGCACATAGACAAGAAGCTATAAGAAGTGTGGTCAGGCTGATATTAATTTGTTGCAATAGCTTTTCTGACAACTCAAATGAGAAGGCTAGACTAACCTGCTGTGTTCGGTACTCTGCTAACCCAGGTTTAGCATGCTGTTTCCAAAACAATCACTGAAATGTGCAAGCTAGAAATACATGTTGACAGAGCTAAAAACTCTTTAAAAAAATTAACTAGAGGAAAAAACCCAAAGAATTAAGCTTTATGCTCTGTTCTCATATCTCTTGTTTTTAAAATTGAAGCAATACCTGCACAAGTGTTTTGCAATACCCAGGAGGTCCACAAAATACTATATTATTAAGTATACAGTTGTTTGAACATACTCTCCTTCCTTATGAAGACACTTGCCTTCTACTCTTACATGGTGTGTAGTACATTAATAGTGTGACTCTCAAAGACCTGTCTCAAAGACGTTTAATCTTTTCAAATGAAACAAATGAAAAGTAGCACAATTTCTTATCCCTCCAAAAATGTAAGCCAATCTTTCCCATCACAGCCTTTTCAACAGTCCATGTTAATAGCTTTACTATTGACTGGCAGTTACTTCAGTGCTTCAAATAGGAGCATAGCTGTAAGACGATGCAAGTTCCCTCAGACACCTCCAGAGGTGACAGTACAACCGCGTCCCCCAAAACCTGTACTTTTTATTCTATGCTGAGAGACTAGCACTGTCATGTGTCTGTCTGGCTTCTCACAGACCATCAAACCCCAGTGCCTGTGCTACTGCCACTGACTCCCAGCCGGAATGGGAACAAGAGGAAGGCTGTCTTACCTGGCTCTGCTTGGAGGGGCACTCATTCACATGCCAGCGCCTCGCAGCAGCAGCAGCACGCCACCGCGCGAAGAGGAGAAGATCCCATTCCAGAGAGGTGGGATGCAGGGTTTGGAGGCGGAGACCCTTCAATGAGAGGCAGACACGAGCTCTGGAGATGCAGAGTCAGTCTGCCAGCTGGCAACCCCAACAGAGCTGCTCCGCTCCTCTCATACTGTAGCACATCTCATACTGCCAAGCGCACACACTGCCTGCACGGGAGCTGCACGCCTTTGTTAACCCTCTTCTGGCTGTCAGGCAGGAGCTCTCTTTTCTCAAGGGATCTTCCTTTCCCTGTGTTCTCCAATCCATCCTCAGAGCCGCTCCTGGAGAAACCCCTCTTCCACATGAGGTGGGATTTTGCAATGAAATCTAAAAGAGAGAGATTTAAAGGAATGAGAAGAGAAAACCCAAAAAAAGAGCTGCAGATGAAACCTGTGAGAATAAGGGTCTGCTATGGAAAAAGGGTGCCTAGACTAACTGAATCCCACATTGCTACCAAATACAAGACTGGAGGTGGAAAGAAAGTGGCTTGTATCTTACAGTTGAGTGGTTTGAATATTATTTCTTCCTCCATTTACAGAGAGGGTCAGAGGTTTTGTGCGTCTGTCCCCACCATCCACAGCAAGAATACAGTTCTTTGGGAGTTTAAGTGTTTATTAGTTCCCAGAATCAGCAAGGTTAGTTTTTTAGTAGGCTGACATGCCCCACCCTAATCAAAGAAAGAAAAAATTAAAGCAGCACGTTTCCTCAAAGGCATTTACTCAGAACCAAACAAATACTGCAAATGGACCGTGGTCAGAGAAACAAAATGTAGCTTTAAGCACATGGTATAGATGGTAAATAACCAAAACACCTCCAGAAAAACTCTACCACCTCCAACAGTCTTTCTTCTCCCCGTTAAGAAAGTTTAATTCAGAGCTTCTTTTACAGTGTTTGTTCTCAAAGCAAACTTCAGCTTTCCTATCATAGTTCTAAGTCAGGCAATGGCAAACTCCAGTGTTTGTTCTTCAATACATGTGAGGGTATGTGACTGGCTGCAATCATGTTTTGCAAGGATGTGAACGGACTGTAGCCAAAGAGCAAGCAGTCTTCTAGAAAACAACCTTATCTAGTATAAAGGAGTATGACAGCAGCCAGACAAAACTGAAGATGGAGACTAAAGGTTTGTCTACAGCACAGTACAGATACCCAGGTTATCTTGGATAGCAGATGCAATCTAAACACAGACAGTGGCAGGGTGCATTAGCCTACTCAGCATGACCCACACTGTGCTGCTGGAGTACTTTGCTCACGTACACAGTAGCAAGTAAAAATGGACATCTCCCAATTCCTGTAAGTGGAAAAGACAGTTTTTGCCCTAATTCCCAGTATGAAAGTTCCCCCTTCAGAGGGCACAACTTACACAGAATAGCAGCATTATACATGCTAAGATGCACCACTGCTTTGAATACCACTGGGTTGTAGGAACATTTCTGCACAAGGTAGCAGTTAGCAAGCAACACAGCCGCCTCCCAACATCTTCAGTTAACTACTTTTCTCTGAATATCAGGCAAAAAAAAATTGCTCAAAGAACCTTATCTTGCAAATTTGCCTTCTCTCAGGAGCACAGACAGCATTTAAGCCCATCCCAGCAGGAAGCAAAGCACTGTTCACTGTTCTGCAGGCTGACAGCACTAGCAAAATGAGCACTGGTCTGTCTGCAAGAGACCATCCAAGCATACCGCGAACTTCAAGTTGTCATCAGTGTCTTGCATTAGTCTACCCAGACCAGAAGAAAAAAATTCTGTGCTCAGAAGCCAAAATTTACTGGGATACAACTATTATTCAAATATAGCCCTTACTCAGACAAGTTTGTCATGGTAGTGCTATCTTCATCTCTCTTGTTTTGAGTGCTCATCTATAAAAAGCAAAGCTGACCCCTTCCAGAAGCCTACTCCTTCATGCATCACCTGATGGCTCAGAAAAGCATCCTCGAAGACAGAGCTGTCAATGTACAGCTTAAAATATTCTTAAAATGACAAAGTTACACTGGGATTTTCACAGGAGCTGAGATAGTGACTTTTAAAGGTCAAAAAATACATTAATAGTACCAAACAGCATATTTCCTATGCTTATAGTAATCATGCACTTGGACATCAGGTTTTTACCTGCCTATTTTCAGATCTAAATCTGTTCCCCTGGGAAAAGAAAAAAATTGTGCCCCTGCAGCCAACTCTACCATTTTACCTCCCACAGGCTCTAATCTCCCTTCTGCAAGCAGGGAGTCAGCACAAAGCCAACCCAGTGCTTCTGAGAATGGAATTTGACCTCAAAGACTTCTGTGGATATTGATAAGGTGTAAAGAAAACCAGTTTTACAAACAAGAAACAAAACAGTTAAAGCAGCCCACCTAGACATGGGATTAAGTCTGACTGCACAACAAGTTCCTCTTTACTTCCCCCAAATACAAAGTTTTCTGCTAAGAATTGACTCAGGATAAAACTAGCATTCCATTTTTGCCAAACATTCAGTTTCTGACACAAAAATAAGCCAAACGCTGATTTGTTACTACACAAATATGGTATTTTTTTTCTCCGAGCAGGCACAGATAGCACCTCTGTCCTAGAGAAATAAGCCACAGAACTAGACTTAGCACTGACATAGTCTTCCCTGCTTTCAAAAGGTTACAGTTGTATGCCTTTGAGGCAGAAGGACACCGTACCATAAAGAGAAAGAAAAGAAAAAGATTGGCAAAGATGGGATAGGAACTTAAATCCAAAACCCTATCCACACTAGAGAACTGTTTCGGTTATTTTATTGCTTTGCTTTTGGCAGTCATCATTAGTTTAGGATCACATGTTCATTTCTGTCCTAAACCAAGTAGAGAAAGCAGCTGGAAGGAAGCTCAGCACCACAAGTACAACTCCTAAATCATCCACAACTCCAATTGGCTCCATCCAGCTAGGAACTGCTGGGACTAGCTTTTACTTTTTTAGCTGCCAATTAGAAAGAAAAGCCAAAAAAGACCTCATTCTTCATTTGCAAGTCCTTAGGGAAGACCTGAAGGAAAGTGAAATTTGGCCCTTCCATTCCAAGAGAAAATAGAGCAGCAGAATTTATTCCCTCTCCCACCACTCATAAGTTTGAATGCAAACCAGTTACCAGTGAACTGGAGCAGGGAGAAAGGAAAGCAGACTACTTAAAGACAGGAAATTCAAGAAGAAATTAAGTAGCTTCTGGTGTTGCACAAGGCAGCTTCAGCATGGGATGCAAGCAATTTCATATGATTTAAGAGGTCACTAGACATCTCTTCAGTCCCCATGGGCAATCCACAGGATTGCTCCCCACTCAAGAGTGACAGAAGGTGTAATCCAGTGTTTGGGACAGTCTAATCTGAAATGACGCAACCAAAGATGGATTCGCCCCTCTCTTGGCAAACAACAGTGCACTCAGATACCTCTCTTAGAAGGCACTGCAATGGAAAGCTTACGATTTGCTAGGCTGCAAGTGTAAGTTTAAACTACTCAAATACTCTTACCAGAAAAAAAGACTGGTCAGATGATCACAAGGTGGAATTTACAACTTGTCAGCTAATAAATACTACACAAATATAAAAGTAGTTCCTTCAGGAAATTGATTCTTTTTCTGAGACACAGTGCTTCTGTCAAAGAAACAGGTCCTAGGCTTTGACCCAATTTCCCTCCATTTTTTCTCCATATAACCAAATCTAGTTCCAATAAAGGCATCAGGTAATTCAGAAAGAGAAAAACCACCTTCATACCTGTGAGCACTGAAGCGGAGAAATTAAAGCACATATAGACTCCATAGATATTGAGAAAGCAAATATTAAGTTACTCTGAACCATTTCCATGAATAGTTCTTGGCCTACATGTCATTCACACCAGAAAAACAAGAGTTATAGAGGTCAGGGCAGATTTGAAACACACTTTTAACAGATGTATCTTTTCTCCAATTGATTACTCTTGGTAGAAATGCTTAGCTGTAGGTGCTGAATTTCTTCAGTGAACCACCACATCCTACTCTTAACTTGTGTTTACTTCAGACTATCCTCTGAAAACAACAAAAAAGCCCAGATGAATAATTGCATGCAAAAAATGTACCATTTCAAAACTATACAAGCACCCTAACAACAGGGGTGGGCATAACAGACCTGACAGCAAAGAATGTGATAGCTTTGAGCTTCCTTTTCTCAGGAAACAAACCTATTATCTACGTCTTGCATGCTGTAAAATGACTCTATCTTGTACTTGGCAGACTTCTAGCAGAATTACTCATCAGTGAAACTCTTCAACTATCAGTTCCTGTTGCAATTCGTAACACTTGAATAAGGAGAAGAAACAAAGATATTAAGACAATCAAGTCCTTGACAGGCTGTCTGACATGGTCCTTTTTGAAATTATTAGATAGCTAACTTAGCTACTTTCAGCCTCTGATACCATTCGCGAACAGCGAGAAATCTGAAATCACATTTTAAAGTTTCATTTAGATACAGTGATTCCACAGATTTAGGAATGCCTATGAGCCCTCTCAGCTCACTAGACCAAATACCTTTCATCAACATTAACTATCCTCTGAAAAGGTGGGGGTTTTTTTCCAGTTATTCTAGTACTATGAGTTTAAGTGAATTCATGTATTATCTCATATACGCTCTTGAGGAACCTTTCCACTCTCACCCATTTCCTGAGATACTAGGCTATGCCATAGTTGAAGGTCAAGCCCACTGTATTACGGCCAGAGCCTTGCAACACCTACAGCATTAAAAAGACTTGCAGCTAACACACCTCAGGGGAAAAGGCCCCACCTCCCAGAGGGTGAAGCTGTCCAGGGCTATCCAAGCAGATGACAAAAGCATATCCTCTGACAATACCACTTTCAAATATGCATCAGAACTTTGGCAGGTTTAGAACTGCAATTCCAACCCCGCCACTTAGAACTTTTCTTTTTGTAAAAAGGCAAATCTGTACCTAGTTCTGCACAAATAAAAGCCATATGTGAGTTCCGATCTAAACTTAGCGTTCAAACACAGCACTAAGAAGTTTGTTCAGCTTACAGAAGCTCATTGTGCATTGAGGGAGCACCTCAGTACCAGCTGCAAACCTTAGTGCAGAGTTAGGAGCTGTGCCCTCTTGGGCTGGAATCCAAGATATTTGCCAGGAAAATGGCCCCAATTAGTGACTTCTCCTTTAAAGGCGAGAAGCGAGGCACAGAAGAGAGTCATGACATCTTCTCTGCACTCCTTTCCCCTCCCGGCCAAGTGGTCATTGCCATCAAGGCCAAGACAAGCATAAAGCTGAGATATTACATTAGAGACAGATAGGCAGCAGTAGACAATAAATACCAGAGATATAAAAGTTCATGAGGAAAACTGTGGCCTCAAGGCTTCTTTCAAGGACAGGGTGTTTAATAATAAATGCAAGATTAATAGAGCTCTCAACCACCAGGGCAGACCTTCAGGGAAAAAGACACGGCTCGAGCCTGTTTTATTAGAGTCATTTAGCATATTCACAATGTTTGCTCCATACCAAAAAACACTCCACACAGATGCATTGTTCAAATTTAGCTCTTCAATTTTCCACTCTTTCTAGCATTTCCATACACAAAATATTCTTCAAGATCTTGAAAGCAGCAAAGAGAACAACAAAGCATGTGAAAAATCACCAGTACATCAAGGGCATCATTCCTGCTAAACAGTAAAACAGTTCCTCTGCAAAATAATCTAATGAGAAAGCTTCCAATATGATACTGGAAAAGAAACTATTGAGCATATGGGGAGAGCATCTGCCTTCAAAGCTCAAACTTTCCTAATTTTTTCTGGAAGACAAGGAACTACAATAAACATTCTCCCCAGCCTGACCTTGGAAGCACAGAACACTATTGACTGTCACTGGTTTACATACAAATGCCAAACCCCCAAGCAACCACACTTAAAAAAAATCATTATGCCTTAATTATTTATTATGCCATTACTCCAAGACATGTGCTTAGGAAATGACCAGGTGCCTGGAGCCTCAGCATGACCACTCTGAAAACTGGGCTCTTGGTACCCATGCAAACCAAGGCAGTTCCTTAACCCTACACAGAAAGCACTAAAGTTTCATTCCACACCATGAAATTGAAAGAACGCAGCAATAAAGTCACAGCTGCTTCTGCCTCTTCAATCAAGTCACTAAAACAGCTGATTATAATGTTTTTCAACCCTTGTGGCCTCTGCCATGGAGTTATCTAAACACACCTACTCCAGATAGATATTCACAAGCGTAACTTCAACATTTCTGCACCTTAAAATAGCCAGGAAGTAAAGGGCTCTCTAGATTTGTTGACTTCACTATCTATTTTTATTGCCTAAATTATAAACCAAGAACACTAAATAAGGCATTATAATGGAGATTCTGACAGACTCACCAAAAGAGTGATTAACTCAGCAACAGTAACATTTGAGAATTTCAATGGTGTAACAATGTTTCATCACTTTCGCCACCCTCTACAATATTGTTGCAGTAAAAAACTTCTTAAATATGCAGATATGCACAGAGCATGCAACAAGGAAAAAAACCTCTTTCGTGACTAACCCATTCTTCCTTCACGGGAACCTGTTTAAGTTTCATACTGCAAGTACTTGTCTTTATCTGCCCAGAAGGAACAAATTCAAGTTCCAGAGACTAACAAAAAAGCCCAGTTACTGCTATTGAATGCATTAATAACCATGAGCTTAGGAAAAGAGAAAAATAATGTAACAAATACAATTCAAAACCTGGAATCAAATATTTATCTAAACACAGACATTTGTAACCAGAACACTTAAACCCAGGTTTGCAGCATCCGTTCTAGGTTTTTTATCAGCAACTAGGCAGTTTCCAGACACCTAAGCAACAACAACAACAAAAGACCACCTGAAACGTGCAAAGAAGGTTGAGTCAAAAACAACCCTTGAGCAAGTACGAGCCAAGACCAACTCTTGACCTTAAGGCATAATCGCAAGTAAATCTTCCATCCCAGTCTCTCCTCCCCACGCAGAGACTCACGACCATTTACATCACCAAGCTTGAGGCAAGGCGAACAACAGATACGCAGAAGATCTGGTACCTCAGACACCTGAACAATTCCCATTTTTCCAAGGACCGAGCCCTTCCCACAACCCTACTTCACACCGCTGTGTTTCTGGACGGGAAACAGCCAGCCACCAATATCAGATGCCATCGCTAGCAGCAGAAACAACGAGGAGATCACTAGGCACACCAAGGAAGCAAGAACTGTTACAATAACAGATTATTTACTGGCCAGAACCAATAGAATCGGAGACTTGAACTCGGGCCTCCCTCCCTACGGTCCCAAAGTCTCCTTTAACCCTCCTTTTCCCTAGCACACTGAAGCCAGCACAGCCCGCACGGCAGCCCCGGGGCCTGGGCCCCCCCCAGGGACACCGCACACGCCGCAGGGCCTGGGCACAGGGCAGGTTCTCCCACACCGCAGCCGCGGGTACCTGTCTGGAAGACGCCGAGCCCCGGCGGGGCCTTCAGGCCGGAGACGAGACGCGACGCGACCGTTACCGACCGTTGGCGGCTCCGCCCTCCCGCGCGGCGTCTCGCGAGAGTCAGCTGAGGCGGGAGGAACCTTNCGCTTCCCCGGGGAAGCGGCCCCAGGCCCCGCGTCTCTGTCTTGTGTGGAGGTAGAGAGCGAGCTGCTCCCGGAGAGGCACTGCCCGGGAGGAGAGGGGCACCGCACCGCTGGGCCCTGCGGAGCCTTCGCCGCCTCGGCCGGGCAGGGCCGCGCAGGTGAGTCCCCTCAGCTTATCAGGGGAGCAGAGTGGGCCCAGCTGGGCCCTTGGCTCCCTGCTGGGAGCAGGGGGAGGAGAGGCTTCAGAACCCTCACTCAGCCTTTGGTCCCCCCACGCCCCGCTCCACAGCTAGATTCATCTCCAGGCACTGCCTCGCACAGGACCAGTGCCGTCCTGCCAACGCTTTTCAGCACCTGCGGGCCACGACCTGCAACCCTTGTCTTGCCATCTCCCGGGAAACCCTGCTGGCTCTTCACCTGAGGAGCATTTCGTGGGAGGCTTCCAGCAGGTGCTTCGGTTGCAGCTGCTAATGCGTTTTCTCAGGTGGTGTGTTTCAATGGCTAAATTTTTGTTTGAATTGCCCGTTGTACTAGTGAGTGTTTGCCAAATGCATTTTCTAGTTATTTTACTTTGCTATGACATTGTGTCCCATACAAGAGCTGGAGAAGTTTGG
This sequence comes from Eurystomus gularis, assembly GCA_013400335.1. Taxonomy (NCBI): domain Eukaryota; kingdom Metazoa; phylum Chordata; class Aves; order Coraciiformes; family Coraciidae; genus Eurystomus; species Eurystomus gularis. The sequence continues at coordinate 2,964 of VZZY01024585.1, read as the reverse complement.
CAGACATCTAGTTCCCTCCAGGATGCTGTGCAGAATTTTAGTTTTAAGCTTTCCGCCAGAAGACAGTTACATGCAAATTCAGTATTCCATTATCTAGATCATCTGAACACCTCTGATCCAAGGCTTAGAGCATTCATTCACATATTAGTATTTTGTCATTTCCTGGGGTAATGTATTTTAGCCTGTTGAACAGCAAAGTAAAATATTCATAGCAATCATTCTGTGCAACATCTATCAGCAAATAGCCTGGGGGAGGAAAAAAAGATGTGGTGGCATTTGCCAATATTCCCCTTCAGTACAACAAATTCATTCAGCAGAAACAAGACATAAGCCAAAAAAGCCGCACATGATGTGCAAGCAACTTTTTTATTTACTCTGTGCTTCAGTAGTATTTTAAGGCTCCCTTAACAGTAGTTGTAGGTATATTTGGGTCACATTGATCTTTTACCAAGACAATTTTCAAAGGTGAAATGCTCTGTAGAACAGAAGTGTGGGCTGTCTGTAGAAATAGAGAGTAAAGACAGTCTCTCTGCAAAGACTGCTTGCTGTGGTTCATTTTTTTTACATGCCATTCCTTCAGGATTTGTGCTTTGAGATACAGAAGAGCTTCCTGGCAAACAACAGGTTGTATAACAATAAGCATTAAAAAAAAAAAGTGTCTCCTAGAATTGAAAAGCAGATGTCTTCAGCCAGCCTCCAGTATGTAGAAAACTAGTAGGAGGCTGTGAGCCTTGGCAGTCAGGACATGTGGCAGGCAAGGTCAGCAGCACATCAGTTTGAATGCTCAGAAGATATGACAGTAGCAGGTCTGCCAGACTGGAACAATCAAAATTATTTCCAGTACTATAGCAAATTTTGGATCTTCGTATGAAGATTTCACACCAAACCATTTTTTTCTTTAGCTGCAGGGTTTGTATCAAATATAGAAGGATTAATTCTTTTTTTTGCTGGTTTTATCCAGACTCATGTTCCTGCTGCAGACTTTCCCTGCTAGGCTTTGTTATACAACCTCATCCAGTGCATTCCCAGAGGCTAAATTTCCCATTTTATAGAAGGCAGTGGCAGTTGCATTCTCCAGTCTGGGAAGGGGAAGAAGAACTGCTATCACATCATGTGAAGCGAGAACGTGCATTACCTTAACAGCTTTCTGTCATAGGCTTCAGGTCCTTCTAGCCTCCTTTACTAAATCTGTGCCCAATCTAAGTTTATTGACGAACTGGAAAAAAGAACATGGAACTTTGCTACATAAGCCACAACGTTGCACTGTACGAAAGTGGGAGGCAAGAGAGAGGCACTGCATGTGAAGGCATGTTGAGGGGAAGAGTTGTCCTTAGCATACCAAGATCTTAACATAAAAGCTGTAACTGAGCTGGAGACCTCCACCAGGACATAGACTCACCACACAGGAGGTAGTTTGTGTTATTTCCTGAGGAGACACACAATTTTCCATCCTAAACTGTCAGGTGGCATAGCCACAACGCATTCAGAAGCTGCCACCCAGAGGTGGTTGTCACTGTGCTTAAAATTTCAAGTTGCTTCTGCAGATTATTTTGGGATTGCACTTGGGTGGCAAGGTCAGTATAAGTCAAGTTTATCATCACTTCCCTACAAATCAGTCCTTTGTTTTCAGGCCATCTGCCCATGTCAGGCCTCACTGTGACCTCCACTTAGGTAAAAAAAAAAAGCTTCTCTGTAAAGGGCAAAAGGGCATCTCTTCACTCAGACGTCACTCCACATCTGAGGGGTTCTCTAATTAATTTCAGTTGTGCCTAAATTGGTGGTTTTCCAGCCTGAAGAGTGGTTCCTCATGCATCCTGGGCTGCAGAAATCTATTCTTTTTCATGCCAACCTTACAAACCAGCTATTTTCAGAGCAAGCTTTTGATTTTTAGCAAGTCCTTTACGTCCATCAAGAATATACGCTGCCTTCCACATTCAGTCAACATTTTCAAAGTGCAGCTTGAATTGCTAGCCACTTGAAAGGCAGACTGATTGCTACTGAGAACACAGATTACTAAAAATCATCTGCTCTCTAGGGATGCCAGCAGGACGTCACTGACAACTGGGAAGTCAGATTTCAGGACTGAATACCACAAGCTGGCACAGCAGAAAAGGCAATACTAAAGAACAGAGGCAGCATACCACTTAATACAAGAGCATGCTGCTATAAATATAAACTCACACCGTTGTGCAGGCACGCATGCATTCCCGATGAAATATTTGTGTAACATCTTAACTCACACTGCCTAGACTATCTTCATAAATGAGTACCACTGCTCAGCTGAAGATGTCAAAGCCCTTCACAAGTTTTGGCTTTACTTGACAAATCTCCATCTTCTGTGTCACTGCTTTCATCCATACCGAAAGAGACCAGCACTGGAAGCACAATCTCTTCACTCAGGAGTATTCCAGCACACCTTGTTTTTTATGTAGGCTGACCACCTTTCCCACAGGTCCTCAGGGAAGATTTAAAAGCTCTAATGGGAAGAATAATTTTAAACTTTCCCTTTTGAGAAAAAGGCATCGTCCTCAGAAAGAGGAGCTCCGGCATTTTCCCTGCCCCCCCCCAGCCTTCTGTGTCTTTCAGCCTGGAGAAGCTGCTCAGATGTCAGCCAGAAAACACCAGTGAACAGGATGTGGTAGGGCCTAGCCTCTTTGCAGCATGCCAGCAATTGCAAGAGTTATTTTAAGCTTTCTGTAATTGACTTAATTTGCATCCTTGTCCATGCTTAAGGCTCCTACATGCTAAATGCTAATAGGAATAGATTTATGTACCCTTCCATTGAACTGTCTCTGGCCTGGGGGATTTTTACAGTACCTCAGGAGAGTCAGAAGTGGCGTGTTTCTAGGTATCCTGAGTGGCTGGAGTTCATCAGACACCATTTTCAACCATTTACCATTGAAAGACCTTTCTTGAGGTCAGATGGAAGACCAGTGATATGACACATCAGACAGGGTTTCTCTT
>VZZY01024584.1:0-21671 GCA_013400335.1 Eurystomus gularis | reverse complement strand
TTTTTTATCCTTCAGGTTTCACTTCAAACACGAGCTGTTTCATGTTAAACTGAAAAGAAAAAATATTTATATTAAAAGAAAGACCAAATGACTCCACCACCCTATTGCCATATAAGATACTGCCATGGTTTTTTGAAATTTAATGTTTTATACTTCATGCTTTTCTGTGGAGAAGAGAGCGAACTGGAGAAAAAAGTCTTTCTTAGGCTTTCATTCCCCCGTGCCATAGCAACCCTCATCCCATTCCTTACGTCACAGAATACAGAATAATGTAGATTGGCTCTGAAAAGCTGTAAGTCCAACTCCCTGATCTGAGCAGGTCCAATTACATGGGTTTGCACAGGGCTTTGTACAGCTGAGGTTTGAATACCTGCAAGGATAGCAATCCCACAGTCGTTTTTGGTCCCTGTTCCAGTATAACTTGTGAAAAATCCATTCCCCTATAAAATGGAGAATCTCAGAAATACAGCTTTTCAGTCATTGCATTTTCCCATAATAATATTGAATCCATATTTTTTTCCATGATGTCAGAATATGAAAAACAAAATCAGGAAATAGTAACAGATGAGACAATATATTCCAAAATGAAGTGAAAAATGTTTTCACTGTATGTTTTTTGTCAGAACCAGTTGTCACAAGTTTTTTCTGCTTTGACAGGAAAGCATGTTCTTAGGGGTTATTGCCTGGTCTAAACCTTTCCAGTTAGTTCTAACTAGTGCTTTGGTCAGTATTACTGTATGATGGGGTCCTGGCAAACAGCCCCGTGCCATACTCCTAACTTGGGCTGTGGAAAAAGAGCTTGTGGTGATGTGTTTGATTCTTTAGCTGCTGTACTGGCTTCCACATTACCATTGAAATTTCTCTAACCAGAACACACTGATCTGTGAATATCCCCCAGGACTGGAGGATTTCTCTATCCACTGTGTGGTTTTGTTTGTTTGTTTTGCCAGATACACGTCTAAGTGCAATGGTGCTCTCTTCCTTCAATCACTGTTACTAACTTTGATTTAGTCACTGCATGAAGTTTTGCATTTTGCTTTCATTGTTCCTAGGTCTTTCAAAGGGTTTTGGTCTTGATTAAAAGACGGGAAATTATGCAAAGGCTTCTTAAAGGTGTAGGTCCAGATGTTAAGCACTCAGCTCCTGTCAGCCCCACTGGAGTTATGTTCTGAAACAGTTGTGGCAGATCTGTGTCCAATGTTGCAGAAAACTTTTCAGAGGTTGAGAGCATTTTGCAGATTGTCCCCATACGTAAATGTTTTTGAGCACAGGGAGAACAAATCAGTAGATGCAAGGACTCTGACCTTCCTTTGGCCACTAATATGAGCCCACATTTTCTTTTAACAGTCTACCAAAAGCTCCTCTTATGCTGGGCAGAAGAAAGTGCCTTTCAGAGGTTGTGGAGACTGAAGTACATCTCACCATTCATCTCCCCCCTAATCTGGCAAGCTTTAATACAATAAGGCATCAGCTGGAGAAACCCACTGGAAGAGCAGCCTGGGAATTGCTTTTAGAAGCAGGGCAATCTACCAGCCCTCTGCATTCAAAACTTCAGAGCCTTGCCCCTGAAAGCTGGGATATTTAAATCTTTACCCAGATAAAGCTTTCTTCTGCTCTGCTTCCCAGTCCTGAGCCAGAAATGAGCTTTCATTTCAGTGTTTCAAGACTTTTCTCTCCATTTCATTAAAGAAGAAGGAGAATAGCACAAGCTGAGATTCTAGTCCTCCAGAAAATGCATTTATTTCTGCATATGAGTATGTGTACATACCTGTATGTATACATATATATACACACATACAAATACAGACATATACATGTTTATACATAAACATATATATAGGTGTATATATATATTTTTATATATATATATGTTTGACTTATCTCCAAGAACAGCTGTCCATTTTTAAATGGTCTGCTTTCACAGAGTACTGTACATGTCCAGCACCTGACTTTCTGAGCACAGATGCCGGCTTTATAGATGAAGGAGCTGACTCAACCACAAGTTTTGTCCTGGAGTGAGAATAAACCTAGTTTTTCCACGGTCCCTTCCAGAGAATTTTTCTGCTGCTCATCTCTGCCTCCTGGTGTGCTGTTGCTCTGACTTGGAAGAATAAAATGGTACTGGCAGTCTACATGGGAAATAGCCATGCTTATCAGACCCACAGCACTTGTACAGAGGGACATGCCAGAGCAAATGGGTCAAGTTTTCCCATCTTTTCTCCTTCATGCCACTGACATTTGGTTTGCCCAACCTCCCTGAGCCACCTGCTTATAATTCTCCAACAGTGTGGAGATAACAGCAGATGCTCAGCTCCAGCCTATCCAAAACAGAGTGCCCTGGTCTCCCTGGACTTTATCTCAGCCCTGACTAGGATGCAAAATCCACTCAATTTATTTTTAGAAGCAGAGACTGTTGAAGCTACAAAACCCAGTTGTGTGCAGTTTTACGGGTGTGTGCGATTGTTAGGTTACAACAGGCAAGGATATCTTGTGTGAATCTTCCTAAACAGTGTGCACAGATAGGTTGGGCTGCATATGAAAAATAAGCGATCTGTTCAGATGGAGTTGGTCTTGAACAGCTTTCAGCATTTGTTAGGCACAAGTCCCTGTAGAGAAAGAGCTCACAACCACCAAATTCATCTTTTAATGCAGTTAGTAACCAAGGAAGATGCAGGTCACCTCCTATAAATATTTGGGTGGCTACAAAACTAAGAGCACAAAGAAGCAAAAGTCCAGAATATCCATACGAATAAAGGTAGTGCAGTAGATATCCTGTATTATTAGTGTAATTTACACTCTCCAAACAACATCTGATGGATAGTTTTGAGCAGTTGTAGAGTCATCTTAGACTCCTAGAAGTGCTGATTAGAATGGCCCTGTGGAGTCTCCAATCCAACCTCTGACTCACAGCTGGACTGATGACAACACTAGATTAGGTGGGCCATTGCTTTGGCTATGTCTTGGCAGCTGCTGCGGCTGTCAGGCCCCACCTCTGTGGAGTCCTGTGGCTTGGCAGCACCACCCTCCAATGCAAAGATGCTGAACGAATCATCCCAAATGTGAGAGCCAGCACTTTGGCCAGCTCTTATTGTCAGAAGAGGAACTTCTCCCCAGGGGCTAACAGTCAAATATGGTAGAGCACAGGGCTGTGGCAAAACTCAAAGTGAGACTGTGTAGAAGGGGAATCATAGAATGGTTTGGGTTGGAAAGGACCTTAAAGATCATCTCGATCCAACCCTCTGCAGGGACATCTTCCACTAGATAAGGCTGCTCAAAGTTCCATCCAACCTGGCCTTGAAAACATGCCAGGAGGGGGCATCCACAGCTTCTCTGGGCAACATATTCCAGTGTTTCATCACCCTCAGATTAAAGAATTTCTTCCTAATATCTAAAGTAAATCTACCTTCTTTCAGTTTACAACTGTTGCCCTTTGTCCTATCACTACACTCTCTGATAAAGAGCCTTTCCTCATCTTTTCTGTAGGCCCCCTTTAACTACTGGAAGGCTGCCATAAGGTCTCCCCAAAGCTAAACAACCCCAACTTCCTCACAGGGGAGGTGGTTCAGCGCCTTCATCAACTTCATGGCCCTGGTCTGATCCTGTGAGGGTTAGGGTGCCCAGAGCTGAACACAGTACTCCAGATGGGGTCTCACAAGAGACAAAGCTCATTTTAAACAAGACATATTTTAGTTGTTTACTTGTTCTTCAACACTCGCAAGCACCTAGACATGTCTGTATAGGATTCCTTGTGGTGACATAAAGGTTTAAGAACAACAGATTCTGAGTCCTCATCTTGATACCTCCCATGATGCTATGTGACTGTTACTTTTACAACTCAACCCAGCCCTGAGCCTGCTTCAGCAACAGCACAATGTATATTCAGCACTCCTCCCATTGCCACCTCCTGCCAGTTCCCAGGTATTATCTATGTTCCATCCTGGATTTCACAGCTGTTTTCAATCTCTTGACTTGCTGCATATCCACCATTCATTCACTGACTTCCTGCTCTGCTGTTTCTTCTAGTGCTTCCACATACCTGCTTTCCTACAAACAACTGTCAAGTTTCCATTGTGTATCTTTACGAAGTTGGAATGTTTTACTTTCTGAAAAAAAGGCAGCTCTTCTCTTCAATAAACACAAGAGAGTCAGAGACGGTAAAATCAGTACACGAATCCAGCTAACCTGCAGAAACCTGTATAAAATGATGACTCTAAAAAGTGTCACTAGCCAGCTCCTCTCTGCTCTGTCTAGCACTCCATGCCTGGAGGAAAATTTGTAGGAGGCATGGGCAGAGCAAAGGAAACAAGACCTCTGCTTTGGACATGAGGGATGAGAAAAACTTGGTTTTGCTTTGTGGAGCTATGTGTCAGTTCATGAGTGCCATGGAAATCCAAGCCCTGGGCTTGTACAGTCTGGAGGGATCAATGTTGGTGGGGTAGGGGGCAGTCCATGCTTCTCTTGGGTTTTTCTCTGTGCTTATTGAAGAGGGCTGTTGCCTGCTGTACTAACAGCAGTGGAAGAAAGCAGAAAAGTGAGATTAAGAACTCCCATCTGCCCCGGCATCACTTCAAGGGATGCCAGAGCTGCCTGTGCAACTGTACTGCATTCAGAACAGAGTCACTGCAGCCTTTCTGCTTTCTCTTGTGGAAGACAGATGATGGTTGAGTTGAGTTATATTGCTCCATTGATGAAATGGTTTGTCAACAGAAAAGTAGTTTGTTGAGCACAAAGCTTTGTGCTCAAAGCTTTGATGATCCTGAAACAATTCCCTCATCTACTATCAAGATCTTAGACTTTCACAAGGTGTACAGTGCAATGCCTGAAGGGGTTCCTTTCCAATGCAGCCAGGTACCTTATCTCCTTGCTTGGGAGTTTTCATGCCTTGATGCTGTTGCTTCTCTTTCCTCTAGTTCCACTTAAACAGTTTCTCCCAAGTCTTAGCATGGCTCTGGATTTCCTCTGCACTGGTTGCACAGTCCAGACAAAGAAGTAGCTCATAGGAAGCTAACTGGTATCCCAATACATTTTGCAATGCCTTAAATACCCACTTGTACAAAACGCTTTGAAAATAGAGACAATGTCCAATGTCTGGTTCCACAAAGGTTAAACACTAGCCTGAGTGATCTTGGAAAAGAGGACCTCAGCATTCCCTGGCTCATTTATGCCAGGAGAAGGCCTCCTCTTTACAGCCACTGTAGTCTGTATTGCTGGGCAGGCACAAGCGGCAAGGGAGCAGGCTGTGGATACACAGAAGATATGACCCGTCTTGGTGCCACATGCATAAGCTCAATGCTGCCTCTGCTTGTACAGAGAACATTGTCAAGATTTTGCCTTATGTGTGACAGCAAAATCAGCTTTGCAGAAAAGGTGACCTTTGTTGGTAAGCCTTCTAACACACAACTTAGTGTAGTAACAATATTGAAGTTGAACATGCTGGGGCACATCTGATAGCTTGTTTGGCACTGTACATATTGTGCCCCCAGTTGATGTGTCTGCTGTGGACTTAGAAGCCCTGCATTTTGCATATAGCTGCTGGCTCGCACTGCGCTGTGGGGTGCACAGCCACTGCCTCTCCCTGGCTCTTCTTCTCTCCATGTGGCTAATTAGGGGCATATTCTCATCCTTAATCTCCTTCCAGGTTAGTTCTGCTCTGACAAAGACTTGGCTGGCCTCAGTTTTTACTGTTCTGGTTTTTTTTTCCAGTCCATCTCTTCCTTTTTTAAAAAGTAAGATCAGGTTTTTATGGAGGGAAGCTGTGCCCAGAAGGCGAAATGCATCAATAGGAGAGAAAAATACTGTTCTACTAAGCCTGGCAGTAGCCAGGAAGCACCATAAGTCTCCTGGGAGGTCTTGTTACTGAAGATCAAGGAGATCAGAGAAGACTTGCCTGCCTCGGAAAAAATCTCCAGAAAGCTCTTAGCACTATCCACAAGCCATTTTGCATCCAGTTACTTCACCAGTAAAATATCTTGCGAGCCTCCTTTAAAGCAGTGAACTAAAGGGTGCAGAATGTGAGGTAGGATTTTATAGCCCCATGTATATTTTCAAAATATATTTATACTCTTTATGGAGACTCAGCATGGAATTTCAATGCAGAAAGTGCCTTTTATATTGAAATGGAAGGTGGGGACATTTCTGGCCTGGATGGAAACTGCTGAACTCACTCTGTACTCTCTGCTTTCGATAAGAGAGAACTGGTGATGAGCTGGTTGTCATTCTGGGTTCAAAGCTCTTGCAGGGCAGAAGAAGAGGCATCTAATGTGTTAGGCTACAAGCATCAACGTTCATTGTGTTTACTCACAGGTGAGCTTTAGAAACCTAAGCAGAGAGTCATAAACCTCATAACAAGAATGTTTATCAAGAGATGGAGCTAAGAGTCCTGGTCACTATTGCTGAGCAAGCCAAGCCAGGATTTCCCTGGCACAGAGGTGTTTTGTTTATTTTTCAGCATAATTCTGCAATAAAAGCTCTTTTTCCTCTAGGTATTAGTGGCACATGACAGGCCATAGGTGTAATTGCATAGCTAAGACATAGCCCTTGCTGCAGCTAATGGTTTCTTTCCTCCTTTGCACTTGGTCTTTCTCAAGTATTCTGAAAATCAGAAAAGATGAAAACATTTTCTGAGCTCAAAATAGAATAATGTATTCACAATTTATATGCAGAGCATTGGTACTTTATGCTGAATGAGGCAACAAATAGCAGGCAGACCAAGTATCCACCAGCCTGATCATGTGCTCAGCAGAAAGAGCTTCTGACTGTATTTGTAATTCATGGCAGCCACTACATTTCCACAGTCATAATATTTTGTTTTGTTTATAGATGTTGAAAACATCTCTGAAACTTATCTTCCCAAGTGACTAGGTTTCTTCTAAGCAAAAATAAACAAATGCTTCTCAAGGTGTTCTCAGATCTCTTAAGTGTTTCAGGTTGTCTCAACTCATTATGATACAGAAAGTGACTCTGAGGCAGCAGGAGACTCCTGGGGCAAGTTTTCAGAAAAATACTGTCAATATGTTGCCCCTCTCCACCTGACAGCTGGGCCCACAAATCAAGACTGTCTCAATTACAGGGAGGTACAGGACTGAGACTAGAGACCATCTTCAAAACTTGTCGCCCAACCCACACCCTGGTGGCTGCAGGATCATTTGACCATCTGTGTAGGTACCTCTTAGACATGCCAATGCAACATTTGGGGCACTCCAAATCTAGAAAAGGGTGAGGCGATGGTGGACAACATGATAAGGGAGGCTCTTGTACTTTCCTTGTTAAATAAGCACTGGGGATCTGTCTCAAGTACCTGAATGTGAATGCCCATTACATGGGGAGCCAATGGGAATCACTCTGGAAGCAATAGTGTGTCTAATAAGAGTGAACCCATTCTTGTCATAGCAAAGGAGCATGTTGTAGAAGGACCAAGGTACTCCAGACACAGGGGTGCCTGTGGTCAGCAGCTGTTGCTTTGAAGGAAGCAGCAATAATCTCTCCTGTGAGAACTTTGAGGCTATTGCCTGCCTCTGCACTGCTCATTTTCCCATTTCCTGAGACCATATAGGAAGTGCAGCTTGATTAGGAAACAACACTGACATTAGATGAGATAGATAATCAGCATATGTAGTAGCTCATGCAACCCACAAAATTGGTGTGTCCTTCTACACTGCAAAGATTTGGTTGGACTATTAGACTAGTTTAACATCCAGGCTGATGGATGCTGGCTTATGGTAGGACTTCTGAAGTATGTAGACTTTGCTAGTTCATAACTTTCATCTGTGCCTAATTCTTTTTCCTCAGCTGTAAGAACAGAAGTACCAGGCAGCAGGTCCAGGAGCTTACTCTTGACAAACTTGGAGATGCAACTCAATGCAGGTAAGTGAAGGCCTGTACTTGGGTAGGAGTAATGTGCAAGCCTGACCTTGGCTTGCAGAGCTACTGAAGTGACCTGAGCCACAGTCAATCATAAGCCAAACAAGAGGCAACTGTGCTGTCATAAGAAGGCACACCTAATACTGAGATGTATCAGGTAGTTGTCTTCCTTGCATGTGTATATTCAACTAGTGTTTGCTATTTACTATGGGTCCAGCCTGTGGGCTGGAGAGCTGTGTCTGAGCTGGGGCTTTCATCATGGAATTGATGTAGGCCTGCTGGAGAGAGTCCCAGGGAACGCATGAGGTCTGAGCCCTGTGCATTATGACAGAAAGCAAAAGGAAGTAGGGGCTGACTTTATTTGACTTATCCTGGTATGGCCTTCTCTGTCACCAGTACAACTGGGCTTGCAGTCTGTCCTGGAGGCTGCACACTAGTGATAAGCATTAATATTTTAACATTTCACATTAATGAAATTGACTACCATGTGCCCTAAAAATGATAGCCATCGAGCTGTCACTCAGAACATTTTAGATGCGAACAGATGCATCTTCCCCTGCAGCAATTTTCCTCTGTGAGAGCAGTGATATTATTAATGTTAGCCCAGAGAGCATTTCAGCAGCTCATTAAACACAGCTGCATATTTTGTGTAGCATTGAAGCAATTCACTTAGTAATTAGCTAAATGTATGATAAGATGTTTTAACTAATATTGCTTTTCTCATGCGAGTGGTTTTCATTCACCTCAATCTAGTGTCCTCTTAGCTGATAGCATGGCAGGGGAGCATTGACTGCCATCCAGGGTGGGGGCAGTCTGTGAAGCCACTGACAGGCTTTTCATCTGAAAATGTCAGGTCCTCCTCCAAAGCACCTTTGCACTGGGCTTGCCAGCCTTCTCCCTTCTGTCTCCATCCTACTCCTTCCAAACAGCAATCTTGATATTTCTCCACATTTTGCCTTCCTCTTTTGTACTCCTGTGTTTCTCCTCCTGTGTCCATAGGTACCATGTAGTATCTCCCTTCATGCTGCTGCTGCTTCTCCACCAAGGGCTCTTTGGGCAGTCTTGCATCCCTATGGGTTGACACGTGGCTCTTCCAGGTGCCTTTGCTCCCTAGGGCAGTTAGATGGCAGAGCCAGAGCTGCTCTCTGCTGTGTGATTGCCTCAGGCCCAGGGGTGTTTTGTTGAGCCAGGGCCCCTGCACACTGGACACCCTGGGACCTGCTGGTCCCCTGAGCTTCAAGGGATGTATTTGTCATTCCTTGCCCTGCTCTGCTGCAGTGCCATGAAGCCACAGCACTGCAACTGCAAGTTCAGTGACCTAGCCATCACAAGCACATGCTTGGCTGAAGTGCTGGGGCCTGAGGCACGGGCCCTGAATCCAAGTTGACCTATGGATAAATCACAACCTAACAGCACATTTTGTTTCCCCCACTGGCTTCAGGTTCCAGAGGCAGAACCTGTCCCACCTGTGTCTCTGCAGCCCCACCCTCTCCCAGGTGGTTGTGGTTGGGGTGGTGGGCGAGGCCAGGGCTATATCAACCAGAAGCTAATTAGTTTGTGGATAGCTTTTGTTGGGGTTGGCTGCGTCTTGCTGAGCTGTCTTGGTGGTGGCCTTCCATGTGAAGGCCACTAGGGGAGCCACCTCTGTCTGCTGTGTTGATGCTGGCACCACAGTGGGCAGTGGAGGAGCTGGGCCCACAGGAACCTATGGCAGGACTGTCTGAAAGAAGACTTCAGAGGGCATGTTGCTGAGTTGNTGGCTGCGTCTTGCTGAGCTGTCTTGGTGGTGGCCTTCCATGTGAAGGCCACTAGGGGAGCCACCTCTGTCTGCTGTGTTGATGCTGGCACCACAGTGGGCAGTGGAGGAGCTGGGCCCACAGGAACCTATGGCAGGACTGTCTGAAAGAAGACTTCAGAGGGCATGTTGCTGAGTTGGTATTGGCCTGTGTGATCAAGCAACTGATGGCAGTGTAAAATGATGATGGCTGAACCGGCACAACAAAATTAGTGTAGTTGGTGGGATAAAGAGGAGAGCTAGCACAACAAAACTGGAGTAGCTGGCAGCTCAGTCTGAAGGAAGATCTTATGAAACTGGATAAAATGAGACTGGGAATCCCCTCAAGGAGATCCTGCATGCTGCTGTTGAGGTTGCAAGTAAATGAAGGTGAGTAGAAAGTGAGCAGGAAGTGTTTGTGTGCAGAAGATGATTGTGAAGAATCCCAATTTCCATGTAATAAAAGACTGTGATTTGAATGTGCTTATGTGAGGATAATTGTTATGGAAATATGGCGGCTGAAAGTGCCTGTGTGAAGAACTGTCCAAATAGCTCTCTGGATCCTGGCTCCGGGTGGTGGTAGCTCTCCACATCCTGAGTCCAGGTGATGGTAGGGCAATTGGTATGCTCTTGCATGGGTAGAATTGCCTAAAAAATTAGACTCCAGAGCCTGGGTCTGGACAATGATAGTTCTCCAGGGTGTGAGTCTGGATGATGATAGAAAAAGACAGTGACAATGGAAGGTACTACAACAACAGGGAGTTGGGGACAGTGATGAGCAGAACTAATTTTGGTAAACTGATAATGTGGACTTTGAGAATGATGCCCTTATGAGTGAGCAGGTCTGTTCTGAAGCATTCCTAAGGCTGGGATGGGGTCAGAGAGTCCCCATCTGAGTCCCTCACTGGAATCTTGGCAGGCCTTATTTAGTGCATGTCAGGTTTTTGTGCAGCCCGGATCCTGTCATCTAGCACCAGGAAGGAGCTCCTGTGTGCTGAGGGGGTCCTATGTGCCACCCTTCCTCCCTGAGCCAGCATCTGGCCAGATGTGCATTGAAGCTGCTCTTCCAGGGCAGCTATGGCATTCATTTTGCACCCTGAGGCAGGGTGACCCCAGGGACTCCTCAGGGCTCTTGGCACTCTCAGGGCAGGTCCTGGTTGTGAGCAGCAATGCAGTGCTGCAGCTCCTATGACAAGGGGGAGCAGCAGGTCTGCTGCAAAGAGGCAGCTCTGGTATAGTCTCTAAGTAGGCCAGCAGCTTGTAGACAGTCTATCAGGACACAGAGACATGGATTGTGGGACGAGCTATGCAGAAGCAGGAAGGATAATGGACAGTGGGGCGACCAGGCCACTCCTGCAGCTTCTTGCTGAGCAAAATCAGATCTCAAGTGACTCCTTTGCTCAGCACACAGGGAAGATCTGTAGCAGATTCAGGGAGGTGCTACATATGCAACATTTGCATCCTTGCCCTAGACTCAGCAAGAATTCAGCATTATCTGCAGAGCAACCACTATGTATCCAGACTGTAATTTTATTTCTGTTGTTCATAAATGGTGATGTGATTTTGGTTTTATTTTGCCTAACAATATAACATAGGGCATCCACTGAAAAAATGGAGTACTTTATGACACCATAATGTCCAACATTCCTAAAGATATCTGGGATAACCAAAGAATGAAAAATAATTGGTGTAAATCTTATTTTGGAATATTTTGGCCTTGCCCCAGAGTCATTCAAAATTTTCTTTTGTTCACTTCCACCAATACAGAACACATATGTTTGTAAGGGAGGTGGAAAACTCCTGGATCAACCCACTTTTCCTTACAAATAGTTTTCCATAGACTGGCATCTCTTTGCCTTGTTAACATAACGTAGTCTGAAAAGTTCAATGTTAAATAGAAGACAAAGCAAGATGAGGAGCTTGCATCGTCTTCTGAGCATGTAATATAACTTCACTGCCAGCTCTCTCACCGGATTGTGAAATGATGTTTTGTGTGTTGGTGATGAGCTGTAATGGGGCCCCACAAGAGGCTCCCATACCACTGCTTAATGTGATGCTGAGAAGAAATCTGTGAAAATGCTGACCGTTATCTTTTTAGGCACTTGCAGCACCGGACTGGCAGTCAAGTGCTGTTGATAGAGAAATCTCTGAAATACCTCTAGAGTCAAAGTCTGCCACCCACAGATGAACAGAGCATTCAAGGGATTACCACTGGCAGCCTTTTTCTGCTAAACAGCTTATTGAATTTCAATATTGTCGATGGGGAGTGGGCAAACTGGATAATAAGAATACTTATAAACATTTTTTTCATGGTTCCCAAGGTATTATTTTTCCTTGTTATTTAATGTAAGGATGATGTAATGTAACTATGGAAACCTTCAAACTCACTTCATCCAAGTTTAGGGGGAGGGAGGCAGGTGCAGAGAAAATGGAGAAGAGATGCTTTTTTCTTCAGTAGATTTCTCACAACTACTAGATCCCACAAAAACAAGACATGGGAGGGCACATTTCTCTTGTTCTGTGCAGTTTAATAATAATTTGAACACAGTCGAATTCTCTGTCTTGGTCTTTATGTCCTGGGTCCTTGTACCCATCTGGCTGAGCATGAGGTTTCAGTGCATGAATGCTGCACAACTTATCATCCATGCAGGAAGAAAACAGTGGGAAGAGAATCAGAAGAAGAATCAGAAGCATGGGGAATTATAGATCCTCCTGCAGCCTTGCTAGTGGATTCATAGCAGGAGCAGAAACAGGAATCAGTTCCATGCTCATTACCCTCTCAGCCAATACATCCATTTGTGTATTCTTGCTTTCATCCTAAGGATAAAGCTTTTGGTCTTGCCTGTCATAGAATCATAGAATGGCTTGGGTTGGAACACATCTTAAAGATCATTAGTTCCAACCCCCCTGCCATGGGCAGGGACACCTCCTGCTAGACGAGGTTGCTCAAGGCCACATCCAACCTGGCCTTAAACACTTCCAGGGATGGAGCATCCACAACTTCCCTGGCCAACCTGTTCCAGGGTCTCACCACCCTCATAGTGAAGAACTTCTTCCTTACATCTAATCTAAATCTTCCTTTCTCCAGTTTAAAGCCATTGCCACTTGTCCTATCACTACATGCCCTTGTAAAAAGTCCTTCCCCAGCTTTCTTGTAGGCCCCCTTCAGATACTGTGAGAGTGTCAGTAGTGGAGGTTGTGCAGCCCCTGCCTGCTCTTAGGGCAAAGGCAGTGGTAGGAGAAGATGAAGGCATTGAGAGGCTAGGCAGGGTAAGCCTGTCCCAAGGCAGGGTGAATTAGCCCCTGCGACACTAATCTGCAATGCATGGAACAAAGCCTCCTTTGGTCCAGGAGACAAATACTGCAGGTGTTGGTAAGACCAGAAGTAAAATATCCTGGAGTACAATTACAGAAACTAAAAGTGAGCAAAGATTAAGGCGCTGCTATTTTGGACATCCTTTCTCAGCTGTGTCAGCAATTGGGATGGAAGTTATAGTGTACACGCAGGACCCAGGGATTAATGGCTGGTTATGATTCAAGAGTAGCACTCACACCAGCAATCGCATGATATGCTGTTTGGCACACTGGTACCACAACTCTGGCCAGTGAAAACTTTAGCCCAAACCCTCCTGCTTAGGTTGAATATGAAGGCATCACAGAAAAAAAATATTTTTTTTTAAAAATGAAAATTTACAAACTGCATAAAAAGTCACACAGACAAAGCAGTCAATAAAGATGAGACTACAATGAGTTTATAGCTACTATTGGCACGGTTTAAGAAAACAGGAAAGGAGGTCTATGAGAACAGTGAGTAAAAAAGATTGTAGTGATGGAGTAGACTGAATGACAAGCAATGCAACTTACTAGCTGTGGTGAAGAAAATACACTTTCACTCAAACTGCATTTTTGCCTTGCATGTCTTTGGAATGGACCAGAAGATTGTTTATGTATCAGAGCAGAAGGAAATATTTCACACTTTGCACCACATCAAGTCATGTTTATTCCAGACAGACACATTGTGATCAGTAGGCCCCAGTCATTTGTATCCACAGGTCTCTAGACAAGGGCTGAGGAGGCAATCCAGCTGACTGAGTTTCATTCTTAACTAATATTAGAATAATTTCAATTGGAAGGAAAGCAGTTTTGCCCAGGACCTCAGGAAATCATCTAGTTCAACTCCCTCCAACACAAGCACTCTCAGAGCTGGTCCAACTAGATCTGGTTCTGGCAGGAGCAAGTGTGGAAACAGTGGAGGAGTTCCCAGAGCCTGGTACACACTAACATTTTGCTCGTGTGCCGGTGGTGAGTGGAACAACCTGGCAAGTGTTATCACATACAGCAAAAATAATGGTGAGACAATGAGGAGACTGGGGTAACTGGATGAGCTTAATGATTAGCAGCTGTCAACAGAATGTTCTGGGAACAAGGTTTTTATTTTATTTTTATGAGCGGTGACAGGTTTGCTTGGCAACTGCAGGCATTTGCATAGACCAGCTATAAATCAGCTTTGGGAGCACAGTGAAGTCCTCTGCAGCATTTCTGTGAGATGGTGTGTGCGAGCCAGCTTGCGCTGCACACTGCTTAAGTGGGTGAAGTGACAGAGTGAGGAGGGGCCTCAATGCAGGCTGAATAAGAGCGTTACTCCTTGCTTACCCTGAAGTGTTTACATCCCTGAACAACTGATTCAAGCCAATCTCACACAGCTGCTGAGAGATCCACAGCTTAAACAGCCCTCTGAGGCAAACAGGGAATCTCTAGACATTGCCAGGGATCTTGTATTGAGTATTTGCTGCTTTCAGGCAGGAAACTGTTACTGTTCTGAATATGGTAGTAATCATCCCAAGTGCTTCCAGAGCCATATGAGGTCAGCACTAAGTGGATGTATGCCCTGTCTCTGCCTTGGAGATCATCTAGAAAGGAGTGAGCAAAAGGTCTGATGTTATGGTTGGATCAATGATCTTAAGGGTCTTTTCCAACCTAAATGATTCTATTTTTATTTCAAAACAGCATTATAAGATACAAAACCTAAGATCCTCATGAGTCCACAGAGATGCCCTTACGTTTTGCTGCTCTGGCTCTACTTACTTCCTGTGGCACCAGTCTCCATTTCATCAGCTAGCTCAAATGATTTTAGGAGGAGAGTGGGATGCTCTATTTTCCTTATGATGTTTGCACTGCTCATCCCTGCCAGGCCATGGTTTTCCCCTGTTTTTCTGGGCTTTCACCAGCATTACAAATGTTTTACCAGTTCTGCATGGGAGACCTGTAGTTCAAGAACTTCTTGTGAACCTGTTACAGGTCAACACCTGCCATTCTCATAATGTCTGGAGCAGGTTTTTGCTGGCAGGTTGGATAACTCATTTTTCTACTCCTTTATTGTTCTTGGGTGGTCTGATGATTAAGCCAGCCTTAAAAAACACATTCTCTTCAGGATAAATTTAAACAGAGCAATGGTTTAACTTCTCAGCAGTGTTCTTTTTTTTTCCATTTCACTCCTGATGAGGTCCACTGGGTTTGAAGCTAGCAATATATTTAAGTAATCTTTTGAGTCTTTAAGGTTTTAAGTCTCCAGCTTTAATGTATTTTTGTGTTGTAATTTTCTGTGCTGCAATGGATGTCTGGCATCGTCTCATTCATAGGAAGCAAAGGAAGATTCTCAAAACCATTTTTGATACACATTTTTTACTTATGATCAATAGAGTTGGGACACCTGGTTCCTTATAAGGCCTTTAAGATCTCTGTAATCAATCCTGATCCTGATCTCCTGTTGTTTGCTAGGAAAAGACTCAGACTAAGGGTTTATCCTCTCCTACCCTGATAGGGAACAGATAGTCCTCCATGTGCCTTTCATTCACACACTGAAGATGAATAAATTAGGCAAATAAAAAATAAATAAGTACCCAGCTTTTCCTCTCAGCTTCTCAAAAGCAAAAGTCCTCAGTTCATTTCCCTGGCAAGGAACTGTTAGTTTTGGAAGTCAACAACAACATTTCCTCAATGGCTGTCCAAAAAAGGGGAACAAAACTCCCTGTTTGCTTCTGGAGCATGACCATGCAATGAGTAGGACTTTTTTCCATGGTGGTTATTTCCCCCGGGGAGTTTTTTAAAATGTCCTGAAGATAGAGACTGAACAAAGATCTCTGCACAGATTTGCTATTGCTTGGAAATAAGATGCTTGAGGATATGATGTGCCTTCATCAAGGAAGACCTCTATTCTTTGCTAAATAACAAACTGTCACATCATAGGTCATCTGGCCTTAAAGACCATACTTTCTTGCCAGGGTTTATCCTGCACTTCAGGCACTGAAGCTGCCAAAATGTGAGGTCCAGTTAATGGTCTTGAACTACTTCATGGCACTTAAACCATGAGGCTCCATGTGTGCTTATGCCTCTCTTTCTTCCCGTGTAAAATGGAGGCATTTGCACACTCTGAGTGGTTTCAAAGACCCTGCATTAACTGCAGACCATGGACTTAATATATTATACTTGATTTGGTTATTAGTTACTCTGAGTTTTTCCTTCTCAGGCTAAAGTATCTTTTGTTGAGCAAACTAGACAGGGTTTCCCTACGGGAGGAGGAAGGAGGTGAAGCAGTGTTGCCCATATAATCTGTGAGGTTAATAGTGCTATGCTATTTCCCAACAGTAAAATATTTAGCACTCTGTATTAACAGCAATGTATGGGTAGCGTTCTTTAGCAGGGCACTCCAAGTACATTGTTACAAAACATCTCTTTCAATTACTTGCAAATGCTCAAGCAACTTTCCATGCAGTACTTTTTAAAGGATTCACTGTACCTAATTTAAATTGTATTGCTTTACTTGGGGTAGGGGGGAGGGGGAGGGAAAAGCTACTGTACGTAGTTATTTTATTAATAGCTATAGACACTGCAAAAAAAAAATATTACTTTAACTGAAGTCGGAAGTCCAGTGAAACTTCTGAACATGGAAATTAAACCTCTTTCTTAGGAGACTGTACCCCCTCTTCTCTGGGCTTCCAAAACCTCTTCCAGTACAAATATAAAGTTTCTGCCTCATAGTTTGGCTCTTTTTCAGAAAGAGAGCCTTGGCATCAGCAGTGATGTCTTACTGTGGGTATGCTTCCAACTGTGCCTTCAGGAGGTGCTGCTGTTGTTAGTTCAACTGCCTGGACAGCATTACCCACAAGCAGGCCAGACATTGCCTTGGTCTTCAGGCCCTCATCAGTGGGTTGCACTGTTCATACGTCAGGATCTGTCACATGAATGTTGAGGAGCAAAAAAGGACTTGACTTCAGGAAAATCTAGTGTCTCACATCCTTTGCTTTCTTCTCCTTAAGAGTGCTATCTCAGGCTCCTGCTGAAATCTTAATCTGTTGATAGAATATTTCATCAGCTTCTTTAGAAGGATGCCAAGCAAGCAGAAAATCAAAGCATGCATTGTGTATGTGAGATACTAGTTCTCCATTTTTGTACAATTGCTTAGATCAAATCTTGACAGGGTGTGGCTGTGAAGTTGTTCCACTGATTTCTAGGCAGTCTCTAATTGCCTGGAGGTCCCAGACTGTGAAAACACATCACAGCACCAGTCAGGGTCCCTCCAGGCGTACTACCTCATGGTGTGGGTAAACCAGCACTATAGACAAAAAGTAGAAAACACAGATAAGTAAGGAGCAATAAAAAGAAGGAGGGTCACATCAGCAGACTGTTAGAAATATTGTGGTTTTCTGGCCCTGCTGTGAATCTTCCCCAGTCCATTTCATTGCAGAGATAGGTGCCTCATAGGAGCCCATGCTCACCAGCCTCCTCTCCTAGAGCCAGCTGTCAGGCTTTTTGACATGTCTCACTCCTGGCTGTGTTTGATTTTGGGAATGTAAGTGAGCCTTGTGCATGCCTGGGCTATGACTTGGAAGTACTTCCTAAGCACATCCCAGGCTGCATCCAGCCCAGCTGAATGTCCCTGTGGTTGACCTTGGCTGGTTCCAATGCCCACCAAGCCACTCTATCAATCCCCCTCCTCAACAAGACATGGAGAGGAAAATACAATGAAAAGCTTATGGTTCAAGATAAAGACAGGGAGATCACATACCAATTACCATCATGGGCAAAACAGATTCAACTTGGGTAAAATTAATTTAATTTATTGCCAATTAAGCAGAGTAAGATAATAAGAAATAAGAACAAATCTAAAAACTTTTTCCCCTCACCTCTCCCTTCTTCCTGGGCTCAGCTTCACTCCCAACTTCTCTACCTCCTCACCCTGAGCAACGCAAGGGGCTGGGGAACGGGGGTTACGGTCAGTTCATCACACACAGTCTCTGCCACTCCATTCTATTCACTCTTTTTCCCTGCTCCAGCATGAGGTCCCCTGCTTTAGTGCATGGTAGATACCCCTTCACGAGACCTTCTTCAACATGAGTCCTTCCCATGGGCTGCAGTTCCTTGTGAAATGCTCCAGTGTGGTCTTTTCCATGAGGTGCAGCCCTTCAGGAACAGACTGCTCCAGCATGGGTCTCCAGTGGAGTCACAGGCCTGCTAGAAAATCTGCTCCAGCATGGGCTCTTCTCCACAGGCCGCAGTTCCTGCCTGAAGCCTTCCCTAGTGTGGAGTTTCCACAGGGTGAGAGGCTCCTTCAGGGCACATCCACCTACTCCAGTATGTGGTCTGCCATGGACTACAGGGCGGATATCTGCTCCACTGTGGACCTCCATGGGCTGCAGGGGGACAACCTTCATCACCATGGTCTTCACCACAGGCTATAGGGGAATCTCTGCTCCAATGCCTGGAGAACCTCCTCCCCCTCCTTCTCCACTGACCTTGGTGTCTACAGAGTTATTTCTCTCACATTTTCTCACTCCTTTCTACCAGCTGCTGTTGTGCAGCATTTTTTATCCTTCCTTATATATGTTGTCCCAGAGGTGCTACCAATGTTGCTGGCTGGCTCAGCTTTGGCCAGCAGCTGGAACTAGCTCTGTCTGACATAGAAGCAGCTTCTGGTATCCTCTTATACAAGCCACTCCTGCAGCCCTCCCACTGCCAAAATCTTGCCAGGTAAACCAAATACATACAGTGCTATACAATGTGGTGACACCAGCCCACTTCATTGCATACCTTATGACAGCTCCAGTTAGAACTGCTACAGTGCCTGCACAAGATGAAGATGAGTCCACCATGAACCAATCTAACTTCAGAGAATGGCTGTGGAGATTTAGGGATCAAAAGAGTTTGCTGAAAGGATTAGTAGTACAGCAATGTTTCTCACCATCCTCCCAGAACTTGTTGCAAATGACTGCTCTCAGTGTCAAAGGCCAAGAAGGTAGGAATGCTGCCCTATGCCAGGTCATTTTAAAATTGAAGGTAGAGATGGAGTGCCACTGTTCTCAGCTCAGTGCTATTTTTTGTTTTGTTGGGGTTTTTTTGTTTCATTTTGTTTTACCAATGTTTGTAGATAATACAGCCTACTAGTCCAGATTTTCCAACACATTTGAACACCCAAGGATAGCTAAAAGGCTATATAGCCTTTCAGGCTGTGAAAGCCTTTCAGGTATGTGTTCATATTTTTTGGTACCTTAACATAACTAATTGTAGCACCTAGCAGAACTTGCCCTGAACCAGCAGCAGCGTATGTGTGACTCAGCTGTCAACAGATGATACTCACCATACTGCTGTGCACTGCTCTATGAAGAGCACGGGTCAGTATTATACTTTGAATCCCTGATGGAGTAGGCTGGGGTTCCCATCAGATTTGAAGCAGCAGATTTTACCTGAGTGTTTAATGAGTGAGCTATAGCTTGAGGAGAATAATCACAGCTTCCTCAGTCAACCACAGTTATTGATAAGTTTGATGAAGCACCTTCTCTTTCCTTTCTCAAAATATAACATACTGAATGATTATAGAATCATAGAATGTTAGGGGTTGGAAGGGACCTCCAGAGATCGTTGAGTCCAACCCTCAATTATTATATTTATTATGACAATAAAGATCCTAGAATCATAGATTGGAAGGGATCTTAGAGATCATCTAGTTCCAATCTCCCTGCCCCGGACAGGGACACCTCTCACTAGACCAGGTTGTGCAAGGCCCCATCCAACCTGGTCTTGAACACCTCCAGGGATGGAGCATCCACAACTTCCCTGGGCAACCTGTGCCAGTGTCTCACTACCCTCACAGTGAAGAATTTCTTCCTAATTTCTAATATAAATTCTTTTAGTATTGCATTAATTTTTAAATTTCCTCAGTCTCTGACATGTCAGGGGGGGATGGGGTGGGGAGAAAGAAAATGTAATTTAAAGAGGAGATGACGGTATGTTTTAATTTTTTAGAAGTTCTCTCAAGCAAAATTAATATTTATTTTGTGCCTGAAACCATCTATTTTCTGAGCCATAAATTCTAGTCTCTGTTATTCATAATATGTACTTTGGCTTTTTGACATTCCCTAGAGATGTCCCAGTCCCTGGAAACATGTCACTTATTAGGACTGATTTCTACAGACCCTGAGTGGCTACTGAGAGGACACTGGGATCCTCCTCAGGAAGACAAAGCAAGCTGGCTCTCTTTGCTGTGAGAGTAGTTGCCCAGTATCAGCCCTTAACACTCCATCCTCATAATTTTGTGCTACTACTGGGGGCAGATGACATGAGACTTGGCTTTTTGCTTTGTCGCTACATTTGCTGTTTCATGAATGAGCCTTTGACTGAGTGTTGCTCAGACAAGTCATACAGAGAGGAAACAACTGAATGTAAGATGCTTGGCTGCCAGATAGCAGGGCAGCCCTGGACAGCAGCAGATTATGATCTTTGTGTCATTAAGTTCCTCAGCTCATAATGCATGCTTGCCACCAGCACAGGAAAGAGGCAAAGCCAAATGACTAAGTGCAGGCTGGGTGAGAACTTTAGGCTGTCGTTACCTGCTGGCACTGTGTCACCTGTATTCCCAGCACTGTCTGCTAAGGTTTATTTACCAATCTAAACATATGCAACAGAAAGCTGTCCTGCGGGTCTTGGAGTCATTGCAAAAATTGAGATACTGCAGGTAAATAAACTGTTGATCTGGTATGCACCATTAAACCATATCAATAAAAGATCTGTATGGGGTAACTCAAGAACAAACACTACATTTCTTGCTCTTACATCTGTAAGTACAGCGTTTCTAAAGAAAGAAAACAAAGTCCCCAAATAGTCAAAGGAGCAATTCCAATTTAGAACCTGTAGATTTAGTGGTGGTAGTGAATGCCTTTGTCCTGTACAGAATTTCTGCCTTCTTTTGGGGTAACTGCTATCTTTCGGGATGACCAGTATTGAAGTTGCCTGTTCCAGTCTTTGTTGTTTATACTCCTGTGCCAAACAGGGGCAGGTATCTGAGCATGCAAACAAGATCCTGCAGCTTTATTTCATTTCCTGCCACCATGTGACAGTGGCCCTTGCAAGACAGTCTTTGCAAGAGGAGGTCTGCAGATGTGAGTGTCCAGCTTAAAAGCCGCTGCTACTCCTGTGGGGTTTCCCACTGTACCCTCTATCATCAGCTCTTGGGGATGTCAAGTGTTGAACACCTGTAGCAAAGCTTGATGTGACAGACCCACTGCAAGTTCCTGCTCTTGAAGTCTGCTCATGCCAGCACAACAGTAACAATGGATTGTGCTAAGATCCTGGTTTGGTCAAGTGTGCTGTCATTGCACTAGCCCTGCCAGAGCAGGTATCCATGTCCCCAACCATGCTGCTAGTATGGACTCCAGCAGCAGTTATTCACAGCCAGAGTCCACTGTGCAACTGAATACTTACAGCTGGTTTTTGGAGACAGCAGCCTTCTGCTTAGCAAATGATCCACATGAGACAGGTGGAGCCTGGTTTGTTATTGCCAGCAATGGGAAGGAGAATATATAAACAATGTGAAGAGCTGAACAGCTGCTTTTTTTAGTCCTCCTCTATCTCTGGCTGCTGCCATACAAAAATCACAGAATCACAGAATTATTGAGGCTGGAATAGACCTCCAAGATCATCAAGTCTAGCCTATGACCCAATACCATGACATCAGCTAGGTAATGTCACTCAGTGCCACATCCAA
>VZZY01024581.1:116651-181861 GCA_013400335.1 Eurystomus gularis | reverse complement strand
GAGAAAGAAAGAGAGAGAGAAAGGGAGGAAAAAAAGAGAGAAAGAAAGAAAGAAAGAAAAAAAAGAGCCTGCAGACAACTTGAATGTGTGAATTTCCTTGGCTCAAGCTTTGAAGATAAAGCGGTGCCCTAGGGACTGTGCTAAAAAATAAGCTCTTGATTAGGCATCAGGCACAAACTGACCAGCCTCCAATCAGATTTATTCAACCATTTTTCATCAGAGCAGCAATGTGCTATAGTCTTTGTCACTTTAAAGTCGCATTGCTTTATTTGTCTTTTTTTTTTTCAGTTCAGGAGAAGGCAACTGTGATGTGTCATTTTAGCTTGAATGATGATTATTTACATTGTTTATTTATTTTACTATTCCATAAATGTACTTCACTGTCTATATGCAAACTTATTAATGGCCTTTATTGTCATTTGATGTCATTAAACCTCTCTGAATTCATGATTAAACTGGGATGTATCTGAAGCAAAGAATACTACTGTAGCAGATGTTCACCTTCTACCAACCCTTCTTTCTATTTTGACTTTCATATAGCACCATAGTCTTCACACCTGAGATGTTGTTCACTGCTGTCTTGAGACAGTGATCTTGGACCCTACACAAAGGCTTTGAGGAATCTAGAGGTTCAGCCCCTGCTGAGGATCAGTGATCTGAGGGATCAAGCCTCAGATATGAGGGATAAGTGATCTGATAATCTAGAGAGCTTGATCCATCCCTGTCCTTCTGAGCTTCTGGAGAAGAGGGTGAATCAGAGAAAAAAAAAGGAACATGGAAGCCTTTTTTCCAGCAGCAGGAAAAGAGAAATAAATGCTAACTCTTGATTAGCAGCTGTGGTGGGGTGTAACTATAAAGCTTTTGTACACACAGAATTGTAACTGTTTAATTATTGGGATCTTTCCATATTAAATGCTTCAGATTCATCAGTGTGTGCATGTGCTTAACCTGCACTGAAAGTCAGCTTAGGTATATATAAGTGCATATATGAACAGAGGTTCCAGAGCCCAGCGGGTGCTCAATAACTTCTTAAGCCATGGCAATTTGATACCAAGCTAGCTCCTAGCTGAGCTTGGTATCAACCAAGCTGATCTGATCCTTCAGTTCTTACATTGATCAGATTTTGGTAAGGCTCAGGCTCTTGTTCTCAGGACTTAAGAAATCAATTAGTGCCCAGAGTAGTACTGTATGACTGAATAATTCCAGATGGTCACTGAAACAGGGCTATTGAAATAAACATTCATGAAAACTACACAATTGGATATGACAAGGCTTTATTTAAACTGTAAGTCTAAAGATTAAAGATCTGCTGTTTGGGGTTTTCAGTCATATAATGGAGTTTTTTCTATGTACAGTACTTATCTTGTCTCTATCTCTGTAGTTTTTGAGCACCTCCCAGCCTTTGATGTTTATCTCTCTCACAGTACCTCTGTGCGCATCAAGTATTTTTACCTCTATTTTACAGAGTAACAAGAAGTGGGATAAGGTCCAAGGTCACACAGGAAGAGTGCAGCTCAGGGAGGAACTGAATGGTGACCTAGGCTTAGCACACTACCCACTAGCCCTTCTTCTCTCTTTGTTTTCATGCACAGAATTTGAGAGTATTGCTGAGTTTCTCTCTGAGACTGATCACCAGAATGGACAGGAAGATGTTTGTTTAAAATCTTGCTCTAAAATATCGCAAGAAGGAAAAGAAGGGTTTGGAAGGTAAACAACCTTATCATGGGAATCCATCAAAACAACATATCAAGGCATGATTTTTTTCAACCTAAAAAACTCAGACAATCCATGTACTCTAAAATTTGTAATTGTTTTATAAAACTAATAGAGGTAATATACAGGAGGAAAAAAGACTTCAAAGATACATGAAAAGGAATTGTTTTTCTATAGCAAACAGCGTATATTTGACTAAGTGAAGATCTTTTAAAAAGTTTAAAAATGTCTTTAAAAGTTGTGATGTAAGTTTTTGAGGATATTTTTTAAAACATAAACAAAAAAAGTTTCAATCCCTCCTTTTTAGCCTGTGCCAGCAGTGGCTGGTAATGTACCATTCTAGCTTATCCCTTTATGATCCTTTCAGTCACAGTACCATGAAGTGTCAGAGATCACAGGGAAACAAAGATCTCTTTAATTGCAGTGAAATAACAAAAGCAAAATTAAATAAAAGGCCAATGGGTCTAAAAGATAATGAGAAAGTAAAGTCATATTTGTATTTCATTCAAGAAGCACCAAACCAGGTGATACACTTATTGACCACTCATGCTCATTCAACTGTCTTCCTCAAGACCTTGGATTGGTTCCCAGCATAATATGCATGTTCTACATTTGTACGTCCCAGTGCAGATGTGTTGGGCACCACCTGAGCAGATTTTAAGCAAGAAAAATCCCTGTCTTGGAGTGGTTCTGATCTGAACATTTGCATATAAATTAAAAGGATTGTGACACAAGAAAAAGATGGACCCAATGGAGTGGGTAGAGGAGGGCCACAAAGATGATCAGAGGGCTGGAACACCTCTCGTATGAGGACAGGCTGAGAGAGTTGAGGTTTTTCAGTGTGGAAAAGAGAAGGCTCCAGGGAGAATTTATTGCAGCCTTCGAGTATCTGAAGGGAGCCTATGAGAAAGCTGGGGAGGGACTTTTACAAGGGCTTGTAGTGGTAGGATGGGGGGTAATGGCTTTAAACTGGAAGAGGGTAGATTTAGACTAGAAATTAGGAAGAGGTTATTCACTATAAGAGTGATGAGAAACTGGAACAGGTTGCCCAGGGAGGTTGCAGATGTCCCAGCATTGAATGTATTCAAGACTAGGTTGGACAGCTTTGAGCAACCTGATCTAGTGGAAGGTGTCCCTGCCTAGGGCAGCGAGGTTGGAACTAGGTTATCTTTAAGGTCCCTTCCAGCCCAAACCATTCTATGATTCCGTGGTACAGGGATTAATGGCTTGATACAAAAGTTGGGATTTGAATTCAATTTTTTGAACCCAGCTTCAAAGGTCAAACAGGGGCAGCTCTTTTGTTGCAGCTTCTTATGTTCTTCTGCATGTTGCATTGTTGCATTTCTGAGTTCCCCTCCTCTTTCACAACTCTGCACTCCTCCTGTTAACAGTGAGAGAACCACTTCCACCTTTTGCTTCTTTTCACCGAACCACATGAACTCCTCTTTGCTGTAATAGATTATTATGCATACTCCCAACAGTTAAAATGTTAAATAGGCATGAATTTTGTCCCTCAGTTTGCTATTTCTCTGACTTCCCTATAAAGGCTTTCTGGAGACACAAAAATGATCATCTCAAATGACTGTGGACCTTCTTTCTCTCCATGAATGGAAAGACCTAGACAACAAGAGAGGATTAGAGAAAATAGAAGGTTCTACCTCTTATGCTTGGGGCAATACTTTACCAAGATCATAATTTCCATGTAGGGAAATTATGAAATGCCTTATTTGAGATAAGCACTGTTTTAAAGATGTTAAAAAGTCTTTATAGTACCCCTTATTCTCACCTATCTATTCTTGGAACAGCTTCAACTGTGGTTTACAGCAAAGATTTCTCAATACCTAGCATATATAGCCACTTAAATTAAAACCTATCAGCGTACCTGTATGGAAAATTATTTCAAATGTGAAATTCTTCCAAAAAACTTGAAGAACTGTCCTACATAGGTTGATGACAGCAAAGCATTCAAGGTATTTGTTGCCATAGGTAAGAGTTGTGTGAGTCATAGTGATATTTCTGAACCACAAGCATACAAAAGAGCAGAAGACAAAGCAGCAGATAAAGTGGTTTTTTTAAAGAGGAAATAGAACAGGCATTTACCCACCAACAAACTTTCACAGGGTAGAAGTACAGAGATACACTTATTCTGACCATACTTTGCGACATGGTGTAGTTGTATCAGGAAAGCTATGAGCTCTGTTCAGTATATCCTGCATTGTGTTTCTCCAAGCTCAATGCTGCTTGCTTAAGGGCATGAGTAGAAGCATGCCACAGAGCAAATTCTCAAAGGGCCATGTGCTATGCCCAAGTATCATACCTCCACCTCTGTCAGTTAACAGATACGTTTTGAGCAGCAGAGCCTGTAGGAACTCCAGGGGTTGGAGGAGGAGCTAATTTTTTCACAGGCAAGACATCCTGAAGGCAGTGCCTCTCACCTTTCATTGAATTCCTGCAGGAGTCACTGAGATGAGATGTTGCTGACCACCAGTGAGTGGCAATAGCCTTTCCTGACTCCCTGTTCCAGTCAAGAGCTGAGCAGAATTGAAGTAAAACTGTCTTAGTGGGGTAAAATACCACCAATAAGCTGATCATTCTTCTCCTATCTTTGTTCAAGGCAAAACCTTGTAGCTAAAAGAAATTTGAGCAATATCCTCACAAAATCACAGAATCACAGAATGGTAGGAGTTGTAAGAGACCTCTGGAGATCATCTAGTCATTCCTTGCATGATCCTGAACTCTACCATCTCATGGTCGCTACAGCCAAGGCTGCTCCCAACCTTCACATCCCCAACCATGTCCCACTGTGATAGAAAACCAAAACCTCACAACACCACTGGCCATGGAGCCAGGAATTGATATTTATTATTCGTGTATTTCAGGCTTTCCTCTTACTGGTAAAATGGAAGAGAAAATAACTTGGGCACCAATGTTTTTCACTTGCAGCCCCAGGGCTTAATAGTCTTCCTAGATTCTGCCCAGGTTCTGGTTCACAGCATCATCCATGCCCACGTGGAAAAGTAGCAGTGGACAGTAGTTGGTGCTCTTGGCAAGTTGTAGCACCCTCTCAGCAATGTCTTGGATCTTAGCTCCTGTAAGGCAGCACACCTCTTGTGACTCCCTGTCAGGTTAGCAGATGGATGCCCCAGTGCCCTTTAACAGAGAATCACGCACTACAAGCACCCGTCACTTCTTTTTGAGGCATCTATTACATGTTGCTGGTGAAGTTTCTCCATGTAGAGCTTGCTCATGGGTGTCTCTAGGTGTTAAAGCACCATATCCAACTTCTCATCCCTCAGACACATCCTTAAAGAATATAGATATATGAAAATCTGCTAATTTATAAGACACAGAAGGAAAGAGCTTGTTTGGAAAGATTGCAGTCACCTAATTACATGTTCTCCAGGCTATGTGCAGTTTGCCTGAATATAAGCATGTAAGTACATCAAAGATGTCACTTTTGCCTTTATGGTGAAGGGTTAATATCAATTCTTCTTTCCTGCTCAAGTGTTTCAGGGACAACTATAAGCAAAGCTGATAGAGAAAAAGATAAAAGCAGCTGCATGTGTGAGGAGAAGTGGAGGCTGAGGTGGTGGAAATTAGGAAAAAGTTTTGTTTAGCTTGCTTTTATCCTTCATAGCTCTGAACAATGGGTAACTACTTTTCCTTCTAGTCAGCTGTACTATGGGCAGAAAAGGGCACAAGTGAGGCTACCAGAAATAGTGCTTAAAAAAAGTTACTTAGTAATTCTCAGTTCATATATGTGTCTAAATTTCCTTGGGGAGGAAATAAATTCAAAATGGAGGTGAATAAGAGCAAGCTACTAGTAACTTAGATAACAGTAATTGACCATTATGTCAATGTTATATAGCCAACATTAATTTCATGTAAACATCCATAGCAGCTATATTCCAAAAAGCCATAAAGAAGAGGAATTAAGTAAATATATTTTTGACTTGTTTTTCACTGTCCTAAACATGAATGGTAAATGTGATTCCCCAAAGAAGACCAGAAACTAAAGATCTCTTACTGAAGTCAGCAAGGATATCCATGTTATTAAAATGTGGCATGTGCTTAAATATTTTGGAGTCTGCAGTGTTTATGAGCAGTACATTTGCATTTGCCAGCTTAGGCCATCTTTTCCTCATCTTCCTTTGCCTGTTCTTTGTGATTTTTGTTTGATATCATAACTTTTAGATTTGTAGGGTCTGCAAAATGGAGGGGTGGGAAGAATCACTTGTTTTTGCATGGTAAAGGGGACCAGATAACTGACAGAATATTCATTATTTCCTGAAAAAATGACTAACATGTAGCCCTCCATCAAATGCTGTCAGTGCTTTTAATACAATTAGGTCAACAAGAAATGGGATTAGGACAAAGAGTTTGTGTCTTTTTTATGGATAAGCATCTAAGAACTAGCAGTCCTAAAGTCCTATCTCCACAGTGCAGTTCAGAGGCACTTACAGGCAGCCCAACTAGCATGGAATAGATTGTTATATTTTAAACTCAGTCCTATACACAGTTGCAAGGTCCTGCAGGTAGGATAGCCCCTACTGGCACTTCAGCTGATATTTCTTAGTGAAGTAAATTAGCTTCAATGTCGCACTGATTTAGCAATATTGCCTCCAGTTCCGGAACTAGTAGCATGAAGGCAGGCTGAAGTATCTTCATTCAGACACTGCTTTGCTCTAGTCACATGCTCATGTAGAAAGACTGTAAAAGCAACAGTCAAACACTGATTTTGGATGAACAATTGACTGTTCTCCCACCACTGCGCAAGGCTGACTGAGGTAGATACATATGAACACATCACAGGGATAATGACTGTTACTCACATTGCAGAGCCTGTGCAATGCAGGTGTGTTCATAGCCGCCTCCTCATTCGCAATGTGGATGAATCCCAACCACATTTACCAGGTGGCACTCATGTTTAGGACAGGGAAAACAAGTTTCCAGAGAATCAGGTAGCATACCCAAGGCAAAGGTGAGCCTTGGGGCAGCTGAGATCTGCCATCTGCAGTGTACATGCGCAGGTTCCTTCCACAACTGGGATATACAGGTCAGGGATTGGAAAGATTTTTGTGATGACATACAGGTGCATAGGATACACAGTCTCTCAGGCAACCAAAGAACCAAGGAGTCTGATTCTGTCCAGCAGACTGAATAAAGGGTGTTTTATCTTCACGGCAGCATACTCCTGTTTCTTTTTCATGGCAAGAAGGACTTTAGTGACAGGGTCATACAGCTGTCATATATTGCACAAACCTACAATGGGTAATGGATACAGTTATACTTCATATAGATTAGTCACACCCAAAGAAATCTTGCTTTTAAAGTGGGAATGAAAAAACCAAAAACATTCCTTTGTCTTTATTTTTTTTTTTTTGAATGACCAAAATGATCATATTAACATTGCTCTTCACTGAAAGAATGTGCTTACAATGCTTCTATGCCTGGTTTCCATTGTAAGCACAAGGAACCTTAAAAATGATTTGAAGACATAAATCAGGTTAAGAACTAATATCTGCAATGGATAAGAATCTGTCTAACACTTTGACAAAGAGTGCAGTACTATACAGAGAGTGTAATGCAATAGCTCCCTTATTTATTCCTGTTTTGCAGAAAGCAGAAACTGTTCTTGCCATGCATTACCGTATTATGTTCTTTCTTGGGAACCTGAGACCTTTTGAATCTATCTTCTGAACCATTTTAATATGCAGCAGAACAAAAGGACCACAGTGTCACTGATGAGTACATTGTAAAGCCAAAGCCATAATTACAAATAGCAAATGGAAAATGTATGCATATAGATGGAGAGAAAAAAGTACCATATGCAAGCAAAAAAATAATATTTTTTCACCATATTTATGTTATTTAACCCTCTTCCCCTCCCCTTTTTCTTTTCCTGGCTCCTCTCAAAGAAATCTTTCTTTCAATAGTCTCTTCAGACATGGTAAGGGACACCAAGGGGAAGGAAGAATCAGCTTTCATTGATGCCGTGACTTAAGGGCCATGATCTTGGCCTAGACCCCTGACCCTCATGTCTGTAGCATTATACACAGTGTCTGATGTGATCAGCACAACCTTGTTATTCAACTTTTGTACTGTGCATATTTAATTTCAAAACACATCCAATGGCAGCAGGGAAAAATCGCCCTCTTTTAAGTGTATGATTCACCAGCTCTTTAGAGTCAGTTGGTGGCAGATGGGCAAGTGTGAAAACTTCTATTTGTGATCTCACACTATATAATGAGCACAAGCCACCACTGGAATCACAGTTTCTGCATGGAGAGCCCTGTGCACTCGCTTCCCTCTCAGAACTGGTTGTCTTAACTTACACCACAGTGGGAGCTGTGCCCGGAGGCCTGGATGTGGTCACTATGCCCCACAAGCATCCCAAGGAGCATTTCAGGCTTTCTGAGGCTTCCCTGCATAAGGCCTTTGCCAAGCCAGTACACTCTGCTGCGGGGCAGCCTTTGCACTTTATGCCTTTGAGGGCCTAGCACCCAGGCTCTACCTTTCCACCTTGGTTACTCCTTTTACCAGACACAGCATCCGCTCTCTGCCACTGTTAACTAACTACATTATAAAGTAGCAGTCCAGATTCTAAAGTGCTTCTTTTTCACAAAATAGTAATAAACTTTCCTGCAGTATATAAAGCAGAGAGATTCCCACCAAAGCAAAGCATCCCGTTTTACCTTGCAGTGAAGCTTCTTAGTATACAGCCTCTGTGACTCAGGACCTATCTTCCAGCTGAAGTTTCAATAGAAAAGATGAAACTAATGAGATTTCTAGAGAAACTACATGGAATGAAATTTGTTAACAGTCATGTCTTAAAGACTAACATCATGCTTCTTGGTCCTTAAACCTCAAGAATGCAAACACTCTTTTGTGCAATTTGTCCACTGGAAATTTATTAATTTTCTCCAGTTAAAATTAAAACCTGATATAAATTTGACCAATAATGGGACATGAACAATTCTGAAATCAGAAACAATTCAGCTCCTATGTTATTATTATTGCTGGTAGTTGTTGTGGTGCATTGGTTTGTACAGGCTAGTCAGGAATTAGAACTCGATTCTGCAAGGCACTCTGAAAATAACACAGAAAATAGTCTCCACTCCAGTGATCTGGGTGTGATCTGGGATTCACAGTGTCTGATAGGATCCAAAAAACTGAAGTGATAAAAAGGAGAATAAAATGACAAAAACAGGGAGATGTTATGGCAGCTCCAGCTCAGCTTCCTATGTAATCTGCCCAGTTTCAGAGAAGGAAGTTTTATTTTCCTTTTCTGAGTCTTCGACTCCTTCCAATTTTTGGCAAGGACCAGAGACCTAATCTTGTGAAGTGCTGAATGCCTCCTGTGATATCATCATCCCCTTAGTGACAGCCCCCAAAGTAGAAGGACTAAAAATACTGTAAAATAAGAAAGAAAACAAGAGGTGCTGGAAATCTTAAGATAAAAATTGTTCTTGAAGGGTTTGTAGCCCAGCTGGGCAGCTTTTGGCTACAAAAATGCTTAAGAAAGGTCAACTGTTACAAGATTCAACATCCACGGATTTGGGTAGTTGTCCAGCATGAACTAAACTTCACCCTCTTCTTGATGTATGCCCAACGCACTTCTCATAGGTTTACTGCAGATCAGCATAGGGCAGTAATAGATTTAATCTCCAATACAAATTATAACAACGGGGAACTATAAAAACCCAAGAGAGGGACTTTTGTACATGGAAAATTTTTAGGAACATCATTTGAACCGCAGGAGGAAGATAAAACATTAGTTAATCAGAAAAAGGAACAAGTTGTAAGGCATTAATAAAAATACCCAGTAAGCTCATCTATCATTACATTAACATTGGGAGTTCTTTTTGCAACTTAATGGAAAACTTTCAGTACACATTCTTTTCCTTTTTCCTGTATCTTATGTTCAAAAGGCATGAAATACTATTTCTGCTTTGCTTAGTTATTATTTGTGGTTCCACCTCAGATGCATGGGGGGCTTTTTATACAATTACAGCAGGTTGTCTCTAGGGATTTTAATAATAATGGTAAGACCAACAAAGAGACCAGAGGAAACAGAATTTAAGTAAGTGAGACCTGGCAGGTTTTATGCACACATTTGAACTAGGGG
Source organism: Eurystomus gularis (assembly GCA_013400335.1). NCBI lineage: Eukaryota > Metazoa > Chordata > Aves > Coraciiformes > Coraciidae > Eurystomus > Eurystomus gularis. The sequence continues at coordinate 172,020 of VZZY01024581.1, read as the reverse complement.
AATTTTTCTTCTTCTTCAGCCCTTGCCATTAAGAATGTAGTTTGACTGGATTAATTCTAAAATTAGAAAGATATCATGTCAGGCATCATCATAACTCTGTCTTTCAGATAGTCAGTCCTCTTAAAGTTTACTATATCATGTAGAGACACTGTGGTATATCTTCAGGTATAACAGGTCAAGGTTCAAGACATGGTTCAATATAACAGTACATATTCATTGTAGATTTTAATCCTTTTTCTTGTTTTCATGCCATTCACGATCAAACTATCAGTGTTTGTGTTCTGGTCTTGGGGTAGCAGGGGCCCTAACCAGAAAGCCAGCTACAAACAGTCCCTGTGATGTCCCTCATTTGAAACCCTGACTGGTTCTGGGCTCCCAATAATTTGATGTCACATCCAGTTTTCAGTAAGTGAGGATGTTAAAATAGACATTTTTATTTAATTAAGGTACCCAGATTATGAGTAATATAGAGATTATTAACAAATATTTTTGAAGAAAGAGAAAGCAGCGTGCTCTCTCTAAAAAGCCTTGGCCCAGAGCCAGTTATTATTATAAGCTGGCTGAGCTGGCATGAAGCCAAGAAGCTGATAATTTAGCATGAAGCCAAAAATGGATGGCTTTTCTCCCATTCCCCTCTTTCAGTTATAGCTTGCGGGTGGGACAAACATTTCCACCGCCCAAATTCTCAAACGGCTCATGGATCAAGTGTGTGTATGTCTGTGTGGGTGGGGGTGGTGCTGGGGGAGATCTGCCATGTCTTGTGTGTTTAGAAAAAGATATGATACCCTGTTTATAATCTTAAAAGGGTTCAGCTGCCACCTCATTTTATTTAGTGAGGCAAATGGCAAATTCATATATCCTCTTCCTGGGTCCAATTTTCTCTTTTGATACTTGAGAGAACTTGCTTGGTCCAAGGACGTGCAAGACTCTTGTCCATTAGGTGCATCGAAGTCAATGGCAGCTCTTCTGTGAGCTCAACATTCAGCAGAGAAAGGAATGGCAAGCCATTCAGACTTTAAGATTTATATCTTGTTTATCTCTGATTCCATTTGCCCCAGACAGACAGTGGTAAGTGCAAAATAGCATTGAGAATGCCCCCTCCCCCCAACACCATACATTGTGGTCTGACAGGGGAATAGCACCTGCCCAAATCAGAGGGAGGGCAGGGACAGGGCAGCTTCCTACACCTGGAGCCATTCCATGGTAACACACAGTCACCTGCTTGCCAAGGTGGCTGCAAGAGCAGATTTGGGCAGGGATCCTATAGCCAAGGAGGTAGACTTGATGGAAGCATTTCCCTTTTTTCCCCTCCTTTTTCCTCCTCTATAGAGTTTGTGTGGTAAGATATGGTGTGAACAATGATGGTTGTATCAGCAAAAGTAACTGAGAGCAGGAACAGATTTAGGGGATGGGAGGCTGAATGAGGGGTCAGCAGACAAGTTTTCACACATTAGAGAACTGTGTATCTGCAATTGACCTGGAGCAAGCATATCACTCCTGTCAGCTCTGGGATCTGTTACATACCTTTCTTTCATTATCTTGAGCCAAAGACATGGAGCAAGGAAAGGCCCCCTCAGATCTAGAAAAAGCTAGAATATACTGCAGTGATTGCTCTCATCACCTACATTGATCTTATCCACAGCTTTCTACCTCTTCGCTGAACTTTGTATGGTTTTCAGAAGCATATATTTTGAGCTTACCAATGAATTCTAGCTGAAATGGGTTAACAGGGAAATGGGTTAACAGGCAGGACAGCAGCTTAGTTTGCAACTAATAGGGTAATTAACTGGAAGTTCTTTAATATAGACAAGGCTTTGATGATACTTTGTCTTACAGTTTTTACTGCAATTCTACCTATGATTAAGATTTAACTGGCAGCCACTGTGTGGATGCAAATAGTTGGTTAATATGTTGAACAAATTAAATGATAGCATGGAAAAACTGCAGCCTGCCCATATTAAATAAAGTCTGTCTCTTGTCCAGTCTAAGAGGCCTTGGAATAGTACAAGGTTTAAACTTGATTACCGTTGCAGCAGCAAGCAACCAGAAGAGGTCAAAACTGCCCTTTCAACCACTCAGTGTGGCCATGTCAGTATACTACATACTGTGAAGAGTACCCTTGAGATGCAGGGGGCTAACGAACCAACGCAGCATGAACATACAGGTGACTGGAGCTCACACAAGTCATCACATATGTAGTTACCAAATACCCCTGCTCCTGCCACAGTACATGCATTATGCATAGGAGCCAGCTGGACATTTATCTGAACAGATACAAAGAGAACTTAAAATGGCTCTTAAGTAAATGGAGATATGAAAGACATGAACCAACACATTTTCTTTATTTCTTTTTTTAAAGCCAATGATGGATATTCATTGGAGATCTAACATAAAATAACCTGTTCATCCAGCTTGCATAGTGAAGATACCCTCCAGATGAAAAATTACAGCCAGCTATGCATGACTAGAAACTCATATGTCAGAGTCATAGGACCAAGTTCCAGCTTGTGGATAATTATTTAATGCAAGTTAATATATTATTTCTTGAAAATCAAATACAATCAAATGTAAAAGAAATGCATGGCCTGGTTCTCAGTGAGATTGTCTGTGCCTCTTAAATGTATCAATATAAACCTCAGTTAGTAACAGCGTGGTGGTAGCAATACTAAGCACAGCTGATTATGATGAGAAAGCATGATCATAGCCATTTGACTGCGAACTTTGGGCCTGATTCTCTGTTACATTACACCCACTTTTAAACAGTGCAATAGTTCTGAGTGCAGTGGGTTTATTGCAGCTTAAGTCTGGAGTGATATGCTACAAAAAAAAGAATTTATATATATAAAAAAATTATGAACTCTGAAGAGTCTAATGACTTTGTTTTTCCAGTGCAGAAAAAGGGTGTGTTTTCCTGTAGACAGATTCCAGTTACATCATTACAAAGGATAACTGCCTGAGTAAGAACTGCAGGCTTTGGTCTCTAGGAGGTGGGCCTTGATTCAGCAGAGTGCTTAAGTACTTGCAGAATGTTGAGTAATGAGCAGCTCCATGACTTAAAAGAAAGGTCTAAGTATAGAAGATGTGGTTTAGTGGTTGAAAGGCAAGATCTGGGATTCAGGGATTTATGCATTCTGATCCCAGCTTTAGTGGTCTCTGTGGTCTTCTCTGTTTTTAATGTGCAAATAGTAATCCTTAACTCATGAAAAGTGCTAAGCTTTATTACATAACAACATGGTTCACTTTTACTTTTGTTCTTGTTTGGTCTCTCCAAGTGTTATACTTAACTCCAAATGCTCTGCTTTTCTAACTTGCAGTGTGTCTCTGGTTCATTTCTGGTACTGCTCTTAACCTTTCGTCAGTAGGATAGGGGAAGACTTCCCACTGGTATCTCTGCAGAGGAGTAGGATTCTCCAGCTATCCAGACAAAGCTGAGAAGGGCACTTTTCCTTGAAAAAACACATACAACAGATTTCTGACAGTTTTATTGGCAACACTGTGAAAGACAAGGATTAATCAGAAAAGACTTGCTTACTCCGTAAAGTGCTCTTATTTGAGGATAGGTAACTCCACCACGAAGAGGCTTCCTTTTAAGACTAATTCAGATCGTAAGGGAAAGGCAGGTCACTTCTAAGCACTGGAAGTGATTCTGTATTATGTGTCATCATTTAATTCAGAAAATTTTTGTTAGTGATCTAATAGGCTGCTAGTGTATATCCTAGTTTTATTCTACAAAGCATTCATTAGAAGCCCAGGAAAGAAGAGAGAGATTTCTATAACTGTGCCAAAAATTCTGGCACCAGAACATTTCTTCTGATAGCCATTCCTTGAACTAGAGTAGTCCACAGTCCAGGTAGCAGCAGAATTCAGTGACAAAATGGCAATGTGTATTCTAAATAAAAGAGGCTTATTTGCAGAAAAAAAAATTCTCTGGTCCTGAAAAGACAGCCACAACTATTGCCAGCAACTAACTCACAGACACTTTAATTTTTTAGAAACTCCTGTATGTTACTGTTCTCAAAAAAACTACTAAATTTCAGTAATTACTACAAAGTTTGGTAAATACAATATGATGCAAATTCTACAATCTTGCAAACTTTCCCACAAGCACAACATAAAACTCTACCTACAAAATATTTGCTCAACCACTAAAATCTTGCTTTCACGTTATTTTTAATGAAGATGCTAATAATAATACTCTGTTGGCTCCTCTCAAAATCAGAGCAATATAGGCAAAAGTTAACTAAAAAAGACAGCACAATTATCTACAAGTATATTATATAGATTTTATTCTGTTTTCTTAAATTGATTTTGCTATTCTTTATCCTCTTCGTTAGTATTGGATTTTCAAATGTCTGGGACTGGCAAAAAAGGAAAAAAGGTAGACAAATATTGATTATTTGTTTCACCAATTTTTGCTTGTTTGCTGGAAATCTTGGCTAAAATTTTCAATCATGAGTGGTGATGAGTGTGAGAATGTGATGGAACATAATACCGAATGGGATACGGACTTTCAGTCAAAGCTGAATATGTTCAGCTGACCTACCTGGATATTGCTATACTGCTGAAAGCTTGTACTGCAAAGGTTCATTGCCACAGGAATGAAGAAACATGAGGCCCTACAGAAAGGTACAAATACTGCAATCAGGAACTGACTTTCAGACAGGAATCTGAGAAAGGAATTCCACCAGAGTTTCAAACATTTGTCCTTTGGGATTGTAATAGGAGGCCCTACTGCCTTCCAGTCACGTTTTAGTCAGAAGCTGATCTGTGGGCTGTGTTATAAGCAAACTTACTGGATGGATCTTTCTGGAAATATATCTCATGTGTACAGGCTGAGTGGCTTTAAGTGGTAAATTAGATGATGAGTTTTCATGGCAATGTCAAGAGTGATGGATTTGTGCATGTATCCAATTGATTACTAATCAAAATGCAGGTGTCCACTTTTATTGTGGACAGCATCCTTTGACTCCTGTCCTTCCTTGCGCTATCACATTTTCTGCAATTAGAAGCCTGTGTAAGGCCTAGGATTGGTCTTTAGCTATTTGACAACTTTTATCCAGTTATGCATAAAGGAATTCTAATTAATCCTAACACGCTCACTAGTGCAGTCCAACAATTTACGTGGTGCATTGTGTATGAATGTGATGCAAGAAAAAAATGTAAAAAATAGAAGTTGAATAATGGAGCCTTAATGCTATCTGTTGTTGTTAGGTTCTAATTGTCCTTTCTGAGGCAACACCTTTGGTCACCTGCCGGGTCATGTATCTACATCCAGGTGTCATTTAAACATGCTATTAAAATATGCCCAGTGTCTTTGTGTTCTGTCTGCTTTTAAACTTAAGTATAAATCCCCCAGGCATTCATTGTGCATGCAATCCCACGTGAGATAGTAGCAGCAGGGGACAAAATGAAGCAAGAGGATTGTATCTGACAGGGTCATTTAAAAGGTGTTGCTCACTTGACCAGAGTACTGGACACCCGCCTGTGGCATCTAATCTAGAAAAAAAAAATATTAAAAACCATTTCCCTGGATGTTTTTGTACTTTTTTTAAAGATTTTTTTTTCATCTTAATCAGCTTTGATCATATGGAGGATAGTGGAAGGTAAGTGTACAGAACACAGAACATCTGTCTTATATCTAAGGAAAGCCTTCAGAAACATACGTGTTTGTACAAAGTAGTTTGCAAAACTCTCATGATCCTGAGCCTGTATGCGGCACCGATTTTTGTTCAGGCAAGTATGAAACTGCAGTATGAACATTTTCCTCTAATACAGATCAGTGGAAGTGGTATCATCAGATGGTCAATGGGAACTTTCCCTGGAGGGCTGAATACAATTTTACCTCAGCCCAGGCTCAGCTGAGTCAACTGGAAGAATCTAAAGGGAATATGCCTGTATATGACCTGGGTGAGTTCAGCAGAGATTACAGGCATACTTGCTCAATGGAGCATAAGCACTTAAAAGACAGGAAGGAGACAGAGAGAAGATGACAAGATGATGTCATTTTCATAGTTACATGTAAAATATGGTCACATAGGAAGGTCTTCGCACACGCAACCTTAGTCATCATTCACGTATTATCTTCATTATTTTATGCTTTTATTTTTCACTTTTACCACAAAGCTTTGCATATATGAGTGTTCTTTAATTGAAGGTTGTTAGTTTTGCTGAAACCTAGCTTAGTGCTTTTGGAGTACATTTTTGTATCTGTCACTCAACGGTAACTTGTAACTCAACTCTGCTTCAACTAAACGATGGTTAAATGAATTGCCTTTACTGTAGCATAGCAACTTATTTATCCAGTCTTCACTGTTTTCAGTCTGTCTCATTATCTATCCTTTATTACATCTAGTATCTGAGTGTCTGATACTCTTCTGTGGATTTTAGCCTGACAACACCCCTGTCAGGTAGGAAGTATTATTCTTCCATTTTATAGGCATGGGGAAAACTGAGGCTTGCACAAGGTCACAGAGGAAGTCCTGGGGTGAGCTGAGCATTTGATGCAGGCCTTTGGGGTCTGGGTGTACGGACATGTATGCTATATTAGACTTACTAATCAAGTTGTGTAAGAATAATAAATGTGAATAGCCTCAGTTTTTGTAAATAATAATCTTTAACTACTTGTAGTAGTTGTGTCTTGCATTTTTACTCTTCTCATATCTTTCCATAGATTATTTAAGCATTATATGAATTACACAAAACTTGAATTTTTACTGAAGATATTTTTTGAAAACTATGTTATTTCCATAACATTACATACCAAAATTCATGTGTAGATTTACAGAGAAAAAAGGCAAAACTATTCTGTATTTACTTCACCCAATGTTGCTGTAAGACAGAAGAAAATATGTAATGAGTCTGGCAAGGCATTCCAGGCTGACGTAATAGTGATGAAATAAGAAAACACATTTCAGTGATATCACACAAAATTATGAAATCCATGTTTTATATTTAAGACTGAAGTGGTGTTTAAGAATTCAAACGGCTGTTTTTGGCAGACATCTAATTGTAATACTGTAGCATCGCTGCAGGCAATTTTCTTTGATTTAATTAGATGAACTGTGGTATTTTTTTCTTTTTTGCAAAAAGGCTTTATTATGTAGAAATGAAATATGTATAAATTTAATTTTTAATCTTGTCACTACATAGTAGGAAGGAATAAGCTGATTCTTTTAATTTACCCTCTTTGTTTAAGAAAAAAAATTAAATTAATCTTATCACAAATGTTTATGAGTAATTGATTTGAGTTTTGCACTCCTGTCAGAAGTGATAGAGTTAAGATTGCTCTGTGTTTCTTCTGACTTTAATCTACTGCAACCATCTTTCAGTATGTAAATGCAAACAATTTGGAGCCTCGATTTTGTTATTTTTCCTCCAGACTATGATAATATTGCTACTTAAATCAAAGATTGCACTAGGAAATTGATCAATCCAAAATATTTACCCTGCAACTCTTCTTTTACCTTTTTTTTTCACATAGTTGTCTTGTTAAGTTAAACTCCAAAAAGTAATTGATCATCAAAGATTGTTTTTAACACTTATTTCAGGTTTCTTTGTGGGCCAAATCCAGAGGAGATAATTTTAAGGAAATTGTAAGAAATTATAATTAAAGGTTATCAACACTCCTCACAGGGTTATATGCCATCAGTTTTCAGTCAAATCTTCCCCACTGATTGAAATAAGTTGACTATTTCAGCTTCCAAGATCTGAGCATGATTTTGTAATGTTCAATACCTAGACCATGCTATTTATTCATTGATTATTTTTTCAAATTAGAGATGTTTTTAAAATTCTGTAGAAACCTCTGTATGCTTCTCTCTAAGACGAAGTTAAAATCTGAACATCCAACCTCATTGAAGGGAATGAAAAGTTTCCACTCACTTCCTTGGGAGCTAACATTTAACATTTTACTCTGTGTGTTAAGATGGCTGATTCACAAGCTCTTGAAATAAAGGACAGCACATCCACTGGTTTCAGCACTGAGACTAAGGCTTTCCATTGTGTTTAAGCTAGTTTTTATTCCAGGAAACCTCAATTTTACCAACCTGACAAAGATGTTTTCTTTCCAGTAGCAGTGGGGATGGAAGGCCAGTTAATTGAATTACTGTCTGCTGTCAAATTGCTGCAAAAAAAGCATGAGAGCATTTGCATCTTTTTTTTTTCTTGTCATTGAAAAGTGTTGATGAACTTGAAGTTCTTGTCTGATACTGATTTAATAGCAGAGGAGTCCACAGCAATTAACACAGCTCAGTCAAGGCCATATAAGTCAGATATGTGCTCAGACAAGTTATCTAATGAATCTTTTTCCTTTTTATAAATGCTTCCATTATGAGGGGTGAAATGATAAAAAATTCATCTTGAATTGTGCTTATTTTTTTAATAATGATGAAAGTGACAAGATCATACTCTAGTCAGAACAGAAGGCTTTTCTTTTAGATATTTTTCTTTTTCCCAAAGAATGCACTTTCCAGTGGACTTGAACTCTTCATAAGAGGAAGAATTTTCTTCGTAGAACGTATGATTTTTTGATTCAAAAAAACATTATTTAGAATTTGTTATATTTAAATAGACTTTTAAAAATAGCTTTCAAAATGAAATAATTATTATGTGTCAGTATTTTTGAAATAAAATTTTCAGACTGGCCTTAAATGAAAATACTCTTTACCTGTGTTTTGTTTTTGTTTTTGTTTTGTTTTTTTTCACAGTGTAACTCAAAGAAATCAATGTTTTCACAGTTCTCATTATGGGTAGTTAAATTCAGTGCTTTTTCTGTTTTACTTTTTTTAATTATTTGTTATTTTGTTATTGCTGTGGTTTATATCAGTGAATTAAAAAAGATGTTACTGATAAACACTTTTTGCATGCACTTTTAAAAAAACTTTTTTTTTTGTTTTACTCTGATGAAATCCTAGATATCTTATCAGTAATGAAGTGCAAAGATTTAGCTCTAATCCAATTTTTATCAGTTCATGTAGTCCTAAAGAGTGTTTGATTTCCACATGTGACTGAGCTTCAAAGTGGAGTATGTTTGACTGTCTACTTCTTAGTCACTCACACCAAATACAGGACTATATTGTTCACTAGTGTAAAAGAAGGTAGTTTCAGAATCTGTCTCTTATTTCTGCTAAAAATAACAAGCATCTTGCTCAAGATTGCTCAGCACTCAGCAGACTTTTTTTTTTAATGTTTTTTTTTGGTAGAAATAAGAAGAGATGATTTTGTAGAGCCAGGAGAAATTTTCCTTATAGAAGGAAAAGTCTCATGATCTGTTTAAGCTAGCTTCCCCATGCCTCTGCTGCTACAGTGAGCACAGAGGAGAGCAGGTGCTGGAGCAAACCAAGTGTCTGAAAATTAGTACCAGGGAGAGGGAGTGAGGACTGTAAAATTGTGTTCCGGAGTAGCAACAGCTCTTGTAAAGGGCATTTCTGCTTTTGTTTTTATTTCAGAAGGAATCCAAGCCACATTTGTAATGTAGATCGTTTGCATGTGCACTGATGTGAAGTGAGATCAGAATCTGAGCCCCTAGTGAAATCTGCTGCACTATAATCTGCTATACCAATGGGTTGTAAGGAGTAATTATTGTTTGCAAAGCTCTTCAAGTTCCTCAGAAGAAAGATGCTATAAAAGTACAAAATACTGTTGTTATTATTATGAACTTCTAAATGCCAAAAACTAGGCAGTAATAATAGAAGTGCTGAAACAATTTTAACAATAGTGATGTGAACACATTAAACTGTAATAAAGCCAGAGTCAACTAAATCAATCAAGCAGGCCTTACAAACTGCTTGTTAGGAAAAAATTGCATCTTTTCTAAAATAAATACAAGAGCAGATTCTCAGCTGGTGTAAATTAGCCCAACTCCACTGGAGTCAAAGAGACTTGGATTTAAAATGAGAGTTACAATTTTTGTAATTTTTTTTCTTATTCTTTTCTTGCTGCCATTGTTCATCTACACATGAGCGTCTGTGTGTGTCAATGTGCATGTGTTTGGATGTGCATGCTGCAGAAACACAAGTGCTGACAAAATTTATATCAGCTTCATTTGAGGGAAAAGCCAAATTTATGACAATTAAGTTTCATTCAAAAACTGAAAAGCCTCTTGTGTTGCTACCCATGCACAGGTGAAGTTTTGAAATTGTTTTTTTTTAAATCTGACTTGTTCTCTGTAAACTATGTCTCTGCATCAGTCTGTATAGGTGTTATGTCAGAAGAGAGGATGTTTTTGTAAAGTAGAAAAGGGACCATGGGAAAGTATGTTTAGATGTGTAAATGTAGAAGTTATATTTACTACTCTTCTTCATCGACTGTTGCCCTGACTTGACAATCTTTACAAGTCTATCAAAAAAGCCTACTTAGCCATTGAATGTAAATGATAAGGAAGGAAACTGATTTTACAGAAGAAAGTCTGAATTTTCAAAATATTTCAAGCAGTTTCAATTAAGCACGATTTCTAATTGTTTTAAAGCACTTTTACAGTTTCAAAATCTGCCTAGATCTTGCTTTTAGAAAGTACTCAGACAACATGTTAATGTTATAATCTAACTACACCAAAATTATACGTCATCTTATGATCCTTCAGAAAGATAATATATGATGCATATATGATTAAACATGTCTGAATTAACATCTTGTTGCCATTATGAATGATCTTTTTTTCCTGGAAGCAAAATATTTTTCATGTAACTATTATTAATATAAAGTTTCATACTAACTTACATTGTCAGCTAAACTTATGTAGGCAAAAAGAGCAGGGAAAGAAGAAGGGAATCTGAGACTTGGTACTGGTTCTGTCACTGGCTGTCTTGTTGTTTGTTTTCTCAGCCTCCATCTCCTTAGGTGTAAAATGAGGATTGTGACACCTAAATTACTCATTGTTACACTGATTACAAAGAAGAGAGAGTTTGGATCTCCATGCTTTCTAAACAGAGTTTCTTATATTCTGTTTCAGAGGTAGTTATAAACTGGGGGAAGAATAAGTGTGGAGGGAAAGTTAAAATCCAAAATACCAAAGAATATGTATTTTGAACTGTGACTCGGTGACTAATATGCTATGAACCCTAACTGCAAACCCAAGCAGATGTTTCAGATATGTATTTAAATATTGCAGCTTGGAACCACTCATAGTTCTAAGAGACTTATTATAATTTATTATTAATAGGAGTAATGATTGATATTGTTGCATTATTTAATAATTGCACTACTTTCACTATTTAATAATAATTATTATTTGCACATGCAGATCAGGTAGGAAATGTGGGGTTTTTTTTTTCCATAAGAGATGCAAATAGAGATTAATGAGTGATTCATAGCAAATAAAATAATCTGATAATTTTTCCCCCTGCATTTAAGCATCCTTTAGTTAAAATGATCCTTGGTATTATCATTGTGTTCTTGATTGCTCAGTAGTGAAATCACTACTGAAATCAAAAGGAATTGTTTCTTTTTCCTGATTACTCGAGCATATTTTACACAATGGTCGTTAGCTCTTTGTCTATCTTGACAACTAAAACTGTAATCCCTTTAAATAAAGAATTCTATTCCAGTCAACCTGTGTATAACGCCCTGCAAATGGGTGCTCTGGGCTCTTTTAAGTAATTAGATTTCTTGTACAAGTCAGTAATAAAAATCAAATTTCTAGTGCAAATATTTCTGGAAAATAAATATTGATAAATGTGTTCTAGAAGTATTTGAGAAAGCCTCTGGAAAACTAATTTCTGTAAATGAGCACTATGGCTGTTGAACACTGTGCCTATTTGAGTAAAACAGGGAGAAAATCAGCCAAAGTATAATAAACATTGTCAACATTTCTTTTATTCATAAAATTATTTGTATGAAATATCAAATTAATATAAAGCTTTTTAAATTATATGCCATATCTAATTAGCTTCTTGGTACTTAGTGTGGTGATCTTTCCATCTCATGGCTGGGATTGTGACTTAAAGCTTTTTGTGCTCCAAAGATACATGTAAGTTTAAAAATAATGTGATGGGTATAGATTTATGTAATACATGAGTTGTTTTTCTACCATCTTCACATGTAAGCACCTAACTAACATCACTAGGGAGAATTATCCCAGTACCAATGTGAAATACTCAAAAATTTGTAGGATTGGAATCTTGCAGAAAACCTAAAACCAAGTTAGATCCATGCTTTCTGATTATCTTTCACGATGAAGGCCCAAGTATGAGGTGCAGAGTCAATCTGTAACAAGTTTGGGGGTTTTTTTGGTTTGTGTTTTTTTGGGGATTTGAGGTTTTTTTGTGGTGGTGGGTTTTTTTTCTGACATGGGAAAAAATCCGAAGCTAGCAGCAGCAATAATATTTTGAGAAAGTTCTGCTTGTGTAGAAGGTTTTCTGTTTGGGCAGACACTGCTCAGTATGCAATTAGCAGTGTCCGTTCTTGTTTTTATAAGCTGCATTTTAGCAATTAGAAAGTTTTTTAATTAAGTCAACTGTGCTGTCAGCTTGAGGTTTTTTTGGGTGTACTCTTCCACAGGAAAGTGAGATAACATTCAATGAAGACTTTCTTTTTCTGCAGCAGTTCTTTGAACTTCCACTTCCTAATAAGTCAGTGCTCTCCTTTTAAAGACTCTAGTGCAATTTTAAAAGTTATTTTTTATAGCTTGTGTCACCACTGCTACCATCAAGATTCCTCTTTCAATAAGATGCTGATTGGATGAATATGGCTTCCAGTAACTCAGCCTTTGTTTTGTAAAAACATTATTACAACATTGTATAACACTTTAGAAATGTTTCAAATTTAGGCTGGCGTGGTGACTTAGCAGACTAGGGGGCTAACATATGGAGTCTGCTACACACTAGAGACTGTGGTTTTATTGCTGGCAACACTAGTCAAGTTAGGATTAGCAACCATGGTATTTCAGCAAGATCTGAGATCACAAGGCCTCAGGTATGGTTACCTAACCCTTGCGAGAAGTAAGATAAAGAGTGTGGGTGAAATAGTGGGGTGAAAATAAGGATTGATTTAGTATAATGGGAGGGATACTTTTGCTATAAGGGCTACATTTTTCTTAGGCTTAAATCATTTCCTTTGTTTTCCATTAAAATAATCAAGTGGTTCAAAATTCAAAACATACTCCAAATGGTAGCCCTTGCTGGGTGCAGAGCCACCCATTGGGACAGTGACCCTGAGTAGGATACTACTGGCACCTCTACTTGTCCTCGGCTGCAGCTGTGAATGTGCCAGACCTTGAAAAACAATTTGAGAAGCAAGCAAACAAGCAAACAAACAGATTCCTTTTCATATGAACTCAGTGCAGGCAGGATCCCAAGCAAGATGTCTCTCATCTCAGCCCTGTCTCTGCTATTGAAAAGCAGAGAAAGAACTTCCTTGGGAAAGACAAGCTGGCTGAGAGTGGGAATGATATGCTTTAGGTGTTGATTATAGTGTAATAACTAATGGTGAGATTTCATTAAAAAGTAAAAGGACTCATCTATAGAAAACAGGTCCCATTAAAGAGCTGCATAGAGCCTTCTTTTTGTTTAATGGTAAAAATACAAAATGACAATATGAGAACAAAAATAAAACAAGAAGGAGAACGCATTCTCTATCTTAACAAAAAAAAAAAAAAAGAAAAATAAAAAGAAAAAGTGGCAGTTAAAGCCAATAAAGTCCTTTATTTGAATGCCATTAGTGGGTTTGGCAGCCATCCGCGCCATCTACTTCAGAGGAGCACTGCACAGATTAAGAGAGGCTGGATGCTAATTTGCACATATGGAAATGCTTTTTTCTCGCCGTTCCAATGGCTCTGTTGTGGACAGATGGAATTAGTGAGCACTCCAAAGCCGTGAAGGCAAACACATTAAAAAAAAAAAACAACAAAACCCAACCCTCTCTCCTCCTTCCTTCTTCTTTCTCTCTTTCTTTCTTTCGTGAGAAACTTCAGACTTGAAATAAATAACATTAGCAGACCGCTCTCCCTGGCATTAACAAGCTATTTTATCATATTTCAATTGCAAATCATTTTTTAACTGGGAGTTATTGTCATCTTAGCTAGAACAAGTGTGCCAAAAAGGATTGGCAAATTAAGGACAATCTTCAGATAAATTTGGCCTTATATGCTGTATATAGATCACTCTCCACTTTAGACTGTGCCTTGCAGTGCTCCCTTTCCTGACAGGGTTCTATAACTGCAAGTCATATTTTCTCTTTCCAGTCCTTTACACTTGTTGTACAAGTGATACCTTCACCTATCTTATGACCAAAATGTGTCCTAACATGTTACTGGGATGTGGGGCAGAGGGTGGCCTTCGTAGGGAAGATAATGATGAACAGTGGTTCCTGACAAGGATCAAAATTCAGCCCTGCATTTCCAGGGATACAAAAGCCATTTCATCTGTCTGCTTTTGGACTATTGGATACTTTGTGGACAAAGTGCAGGAGGCAAACACAAGAGAGCAGTCTGGACTCTCGCCCAGGAAGGAAGCAGTAGAAATTCTATCTGGGGCTTTCCCCTGGGCAGCACAGTTCCTCACCAACTCCAAAACAGGTCTGTGTCTTCAACATGATTAAAACCCTGGAAAAAGGATCAATCCAAGGAGACAGAATCACTTTTATCTAGCTAATTTACAAGGGGAATTTCATATGCACCTTATCTATTGGCAGTCAAACAAAGCAGATGCATCTTTCTTTAAGGCAGCCTAAAGTCAACGACCTTTGTTGCCAAATGTCTGTCTAGCCTTTTTTTTAAATTTTCTTTGAAATCAGCTGGCACCAACAATTAGCACCCGACCACCTCCCAAACTTTGGATGAAGTGAGTGCTGGAAACTGAATCAAGATTCAAATATGGTAAATAACACTCATCTCTGTGCACTGTGACTGGCTTGCTGCCACTAGCAAGAAGGTCTGTGCACAGTTCAGTCTCTCAGGGACCAGTTCTGGTTTCCTTTAAGTTACATAAGTCCATTGAATAAGGCCATACGCCCTCCTAACTAAAGGCAAGAACTCGACTTTTGTAGCAGCACCAGACTGGGATCTCTCCACTACAATATGATGAGTGGCTCAGAGAGGAATCCAGGTGTCTCAAAGCTCCTTCAGTCTGGCCGGTTTTTTCTCCATTCTCTTCACCCAACTTCTGAGTACGCCTCAGTGATCTTAATGGATTCACAGCTGAAAACAGTGATGAAACACACCATTTACTTGACCCTCACTGAAGAACCAGCTACGAAAATGCATTTTACTGCCAAGTGATTTTTTTTTTAAAGGGCAGTATTCTGAGCATGTTTCTTTGGTGGCATCAATCACAGCTATCAAATGAATTGAAAACATGTGCACTTCAGACAGAGGAACAAAGCGTTGTTTGTGATCAGTTCCACTTGGCTATTAGCTTTACTCTGAAGAGCTTCACAGCTTCTATAGAAGATGATACCAAAGGAGAGACGTAATGAATCAATACCAGAAATGGTGACTGCACTTCTGCACTTCTTCCTTTCTTTCTTTCAGTTTTTCTATTTCCTTTCCTTTTTCCCTTCCTTGCTCCCCCCGTCCCTCCCTGACTCCCTCCCCCCTCCCCCTAATTCTTTCCCAAGTGCTCTGATGCCAGAGGCTGGAAAGATTTTGCTTCCAAAGAGCAGCATGTGGCTCTGGAGTGACAGATTCCTGACTGCTGCTCCAAGGCATTGTTCACAGCAAACAGGGAGGTTCTGACCTCTCTGATCACACAGCTGAGAGAGGAGGAGAGAATGCTACTGTTATAACTCTTACTCCTCTCTTTGTGTACAACGCGGCTAATGGGGACACACATTCATACTGCTCTCTTCCTTTGGAGAGCAAGGCCCAGTCTTGAACTCTTTATTCAGGCTAACTCTCACTGAAGTCTATTGAAGCCAATGTCCTTCAGGAGGCTCAATCCTCCTCTGCTTCTTGATGCGTAAAGAAAGTATATCTTCCAATTCTAATCAGAGACATTTTATATGCCTTCACTCTACATTGCCATATTCATATTTCCCTTTTTTGCTATAGTAAAGCCCTGATACTATCCTCTCCCCAGCTGCCTTTTTGTGTTTTGAGGAGAGTGTCGTTGTTCTTCTATGGTATCAGAGCTATAAGAGGGAGAAACAAATTCCAAATTCTCCCTATATAAATCTGACTGCAAATAAACTTTTTAAATAACCCTTTACATTATGACAATATTTTCAGACAATTAAACTCAGACCTCATCTCATTCTACATAAGGCACAATGATGGTGATTAGAATGCAGTCCTGGAATCTAGAAAGTCAGGGGAAAACCTGCACTCATTGCAATAAAGCTGGAATTTCACTCAAGTTCCTTACCAGCCTGACAGTAACCCCCCCCTCCTCATTTCCCCACCAAATGTATTGGCATTTCCCATATGATTTCAATGGCTTTGAAATTAAATCCCAACAGAAGAGATTTTAAATTGCTGTTATTATTCACAGATAGCAGACACTTTAAAAATCTGAGCTTCAAGGAATTGCATAAAAATAAAAGTGCATAATGATCATATAGCCACTGTTGAGGTTTGTGATATAAGATCCAATAAAGTATTTGTAAAAATTAATGCTTTGGGGAAATACTGGTGAAGATTCTTAAAACTGAAAAGTTTCATTTTTGCAGTAACTTTACAGGAAACTTAATAGAAGTATTTAATTTATAGGAAAAGTGTGGGTTTTCTGAAAGTTGAGCACAGGGCACCTTCAGGGGAAAAGATCCAAGACCCTATTTGGGAGGATGAGGAGAGCAGTAAACTCAAACACGAAAAATCCAACCCTGAAATATTTGTGTTTAGTTTGAATCCTTTTTTCTATTACAGTTTTATTTCTCTCCAGTTTTATTAATTAATTCATTTATTCATTTAAGAAATGCTATCTAACATTAGATGAAAGTGTTAGAGAGTTCTTTTACAATGACTTTTTGGTATCAAATGCTAAAATGGTGGCATAGAATTCCCCCAAATGTGAAACTTGAGTAGCAGAAGTGGTGAAAAGACTCAGTATCAAATTATTTAAGTCCTTATTATTTTGCTATAAACACAGATATTGTGTTAATGGTAAACAAGTTCATAGGAATCTTCCAGTAAACACTGCATACCCAAAAATGGAAACATGAATGGAGTCACCTAGAAGAATTACTGGCAAAATAATACAATAAAACAAAGATGATTTTATTTTGTTTTATCAGAACTGTCTCCTCCCTACTATGCTCTTCCTACTTATTTCTGCCTAAAAAAAACCAGTTAATGCTGCTTGGGATGGTCATGTCATTGGACTTCCCAAAAGACTAATAGAAGTAGCAAATTACACAGCAAACTACCCAAATCCTGTGGTGGAAGCTGCATTTCAGCCAGCTGCCACCTAAATTTCTAAGTCCTAATAGTATGATAAGTTGCTTTGTTAGCCTTGAGTGTCTGCAGACTGCACCAGAGGAGAGAACAGGGATCTGTAATAAGTTATCTTAGCTCTTCTGTGAAAAAAGGACTGCACAAGTCTGGGAAATCTTCTTAATCCACATGGATCCAGGCTTTCTGTGTCCTTCAGTCACCAGGACATTGGCACCAAACTTCTGGGTCCTTACTCCCAGAGGAATTCCAGACAGCCTGAATGAAACTTGATCCTTTACTCTCAAGAGTAACCAGTCCTTTTTAAAGTAGCAAATGTACCACATAGATATGAAATCTACCCGAGTTCTTTCAAACATACAGTCATCCAAAGAAAGATGAAAAGTCCATGCTGGTTTTAGCTATCCAAACTAGTTTCAATTTTGTCTTTATTGAGGAAATACATAGAGGCAATGTTCTGAATCAACAAAAACTCCTTCCTGTTGAAGCTAGTACTTTGTGCTTCAACACATCTCTTGAAATTTAAACAACCTCCAAGGCTCAATGAGTGAGGTTTTTCACTTGAGTGGGAAGTGAGGAGATGCACAGCTTCATTATCATTTGGGCTTCTTTACATTTCACCATGAGATATTGTTGCCTTTCCTGAGAGGTGGCTTGAATATTTCCTGGAGGGACACATCAAGTCAGCTGTAAGTGTGACACGATCAGCATCCCACCCTCTGCTGACCCACCACTAGTTTGGATGCAGCCAATCTAAGCATGCTTAATAGCTGGCCCAGCCTGCAGGGTCACACATGCTCCAGTCATTTTGGCCACACCAGAAGCTGGTCTGTTATGTTTGCTGTCTGCATAAGAGACAAACCTGATCTTTAGGAAAACTGAACCTTTTGTAACTCTTGATGCATTACATGAATGTGTTCAGATGTGACAGTAAAAAGCATCTTATAAGAACCTAAAGTGTTCAACAAATTCCACCTGAATGATGCTTTACAAGAGCTTGCACAGATACAGACTAACTGTACTCTGCAAATGATCTCCCCATCTTTGTGTTCCTTCCAAATAACTTCATTAGAGTTTCTTTGTTTCTGGACTCTTTGGGTGGTTCCTCAATTCGAGGCAGATGTTCTTGCAGCCAGAAATGTGGCCCTGTTGCAGGGTGCAGAAAATGAGGGGTGTGCTGGCACGAGCTGTTTCTTGTACTCTTATCCCATGGCTAGTCCCAGCCAGGCTTTATTTGTGTATGCAAGTTTATCTTCTGTTAATAATTTAAACCCAGCCCCCAGAATGGAGCAGTGTCACTTTCAAAGATGAGAGGATTATGAACATTTGGCATTCTGTTTGTCCACAAAAAGCAAACAATTAAAATGTTTTAAAAGAAGTCTAATTAGAAAGCTACATAAAAGTAACAGAGGAAGCATAAGTTGAAGGACCATCTATTACAGAAATAATGAAGGATTCTTGGAACTGTACTGACCATAAGCTCCTGTAAGCAGCAACTTCAATACACAGTTTTAAGTAAATTCCCTTTTCAGCTTCACTTGTCCCACATGAAAGAAAACCTAACTTTAACATAGCAGACAAGACTCCTTAAAACCAAGCAAGAGGAATTTTCTCTTTAAGTGAAACATTATGGGGCTCATCAGAGTATTTAATAGTATTTTCCCTCCAGCTGTTTTTATTTATCTTTAAACTTCCAATAAAAGTTATGTTTTATTTCAAGAAGCAATCCATAATAAACTTTTCAGCTGATGGTAGTGGTTAGTGCCTGTGCCACCAACAGTGATGATTAATTCTTTGGAGAAGAAACAAAAGTGACTCTTTGCTATGCAGCACCTATCACAATGAACTTGAGTAGGGGCATTTGGGCCCTACCACCAATTTTCAAATTAGAAGAAACAATAATCTCATTCCATTGCCGTGTGATAATGCTGGGAACTTGAGATGGGGTCAGTTTCTTACTGGAAGGCAAACTCGGAGCAATTCCTGCACTAGTCCATCATTACTCCTATTCCACAGTAATGATATGCCTCCCTGAGCTAGGTACTCTACAGGTATCGTGAGAAGGACAGTTCTTGTGCTAAGAACATATTGCCCTGAGTCCTTATGGACATACATATGCTTTTAACTTCAGACACTGTCAATCAAACCTTTGAATTGAATGAGATGTTTTACATGTGCCAAGCTAATCATTTGTTGAAATCTATAAGGGATTTGGGCCTATATAAGCATGGACCAAGGGTGAAGACTTTAACTATTGTTAGCACACCATAAGTATATCAAATTTTCCACTTAAAGTAGAGACGACAAAACCAGCAAGGTTACACATAAAATCCTCCACTAAAACATGACTTCGTTCAGGCCTGTAGCCACAAAACTCCTTTTCTGACCCCAGGTCTCTGTCTCTTGCCTTCAGCACACTGTCTATTATAGCATCCTGCCTACTCCCAAAGGTCTAGCTCATGGTTTCATGGAAACTACTTTTCCCAGTACTGAACTAGTACAGATGGTCTTAGGCATTGATTCTGCTTTTGTCCAGCTGCTGACAAGGAGGAGGAAACTATTGAGACAAGCTCGATTAGAACCAGTGGCCTCTGAAGCTCACAGCATTGCAAGTTTTCATTGAGACAAAGCAGAATACTTACCCTGGTCAACGCTCTCAACGCTAATTTGGTTGTGGGTCTTTTTGGCCAGGCTCTGAGCCTATTGTTTGGTGGAGTAAAGCTGATTTATGTCCACAGCACTGAACTTTTTCTGCGTGGAGTTGAATATTAAAACCTCTTTTTGATAGTTGTCAGAATGTGTCTAGTTACTGACTGTCATGCATGTCCTTGGAAAAGGAAGGGCCTCCAAGAAGACATTTTTTCAGGAAGGATGGTGAGTTGGAAATATTGACTTCACTGTGGTTAGGATTGGGCTTATTGTTGAAATGTTTGTTCATTTATGGTTGGACTTTCTGTTTATCCTGCCTTGGAGCAGGAGGACAGACCAGCTGACTGACCTTCTTCCACATGGTCTTCCATTACTCTCTTCTGAGCAAGCTCTTGTTTCATATATATTACTGTCTTGTATTACACTTGCTATCCCTTGTTTTACAGTGGTGTGCTAAAGAAGAAAACTAAGGTGCCACTTGTTTGCCTATCTTCATCTGAATGTTTCTGAAGTTGAGTATATTGGTTTATATTTGCTAAACATATCCACGAAAAGATTGCTCTGTGTGTGTCTATGTGCACGTGTTACAATAGTTGAGGTTAATGACAGGCTTCTTGTGTTTAGGTAGGAAGATATGTTGATGAACCAAGGTTCATTCCAACACTTTGGACCAGTTTGCACTAGTTTTGTGTGAAGTTCCCTGTTCTTTACAAATGACAACTGCACATTCTCCTTGCAGACAAACCCAGTCAGCCAGGAGCATGAAGTTGCCAAGGGCAGTCTGGAGACTGGTATTTCACTGATCTTTTAATAATATGATCTGAGGCTTTGTGAATAAAGGCCTTCAGACGAATACAGAGTTCTGTGAGAAGCCAGTGGAGGGAGCAGAGGGATTAGAGGACTTGTTGGAAATGTCTGCAGGAGTTTGTGTTTCTAGGCAAAACATGCAATAAGAGCCAAACTTTCCAAACTACTGAAACTTACTGCCCTTGGATTTGTTAATGCCATTCAAAAATAATAGTTCTTCCTCTAAAAAAAAAAAACAACCCAAAAACTTCTGTGCCGAAGAGGTATTTATTTCCAAAGAGCTAACATTCACAAATATGCTGAAATCTTAACTTTTTATTAACTCAGTAGGAGTATTGCCACAGAATTCAACAGGGCCATGCTTATGCCCTGGACCATTTGATCAACCAGACATTTATCATGAGGCAAGGCATACCTGAGTTACACTTCTGGGCTTCTCAGACATGTGCTATGCAGATTTCACAGATGACATAGATCCACAATTTCCAAAGAAAACTGTAACTTTTGTTGCCTTTCTTTTAATGGTTGTCCACATCCATCTTTCTAAAATTACCAGAAACTTTGGGTTTTGCTTGTGGTCAAAATCTAGTTCAACAGAACAAGCTCACACAAGGTAGTGAAAATAAATGTTGCTAGTATGGACTACCTTCAACTTTGAGATCTGATCATATTTCCATAGATAGCCCAATATGCTTAGCTTTTGTGTGTCTAAGATCATTCACTGTTGCTGCTACTTAGAGATAACACGGCACACAAAAAAGAATTACCACATTCTTGCAGGAAATACTTTATTGATTCACTGCCAAACCTATAGTTACTTTTATTTTTTTTTTTTGGCAGTTGCATCCCTTCAAAAAGTTTGCTTCTGTATTTTAAAATGCTTAAGGGTATCCTTTTAATTAAATTGTTGTTTACTGCACATGCTATACCATTCTTTACTTGCTAAAAAGCCATGTGTTGGGACACAGGAACTTCTCTTCTGCACTGTGACTTTAATACTAAGAAAAACCATATGGTTTAGCTCATTTTTTTTCCTAAGGTTCGGCTGTGCCTCAGTTTCCTATCTCAAGGCTCTTCATCTCTTTAGATTATCTAACTCTAAAAAGCCAGGCCAATGCTCCATTAACATAAAGGAAAGAAAATGGACCCATGCTTTCCTCATACTTTCTCAATATCCAAGGAAACTAAAGCAAAAATTAATAGGTTGTATCAGGTGCTTCAACTTCGTCATAAATAGGAACCTCCATTAAAAGATGACAAAAAAGACTCTTAAATTCTGGTGGAAGAATTGAAGTTTCTTGGGATTATCACTCTTTGGAAATCTCAGTGTCCTGGTTTTCCTATTTCCCCCTCACACAACCTGTGCACTCTCGTACCCTTGCCTTCTGCAAGTGTAAGCCAAAATAACCCTATGACTTCTTTCATTATGTCTTGCTGATTTCTTTGAGGTGGAGTTCAAAAATACCATGGTAGCTAATTCATTAAGTAATGAACATAGGTCACTTTTTGGGCCATCACAGTCCTCAGAGTTTTTAATGTGCTTTAAGAAGTCAGTATGAGTGCTACAAACCTCAAAGGAATATTTGGTATGGATCAGTAAATCCAAAACAAGATATTTCTGGCAAACTGTAATTCAAAGGTAACTTCAAGCCATAGCTTCCTTTCTTCAAGGTACTTATCTCCAACACAGTGCCTTCTGAGTAAGCCTGGCAATATTTCAGACCAAAATAATATTCCAACTGAAGTTGAAGAGTTTATTTAAAATAAAGAGAGGCCAAATAAGAGCTTATAAGGGCACTTGTTTGTGATTTTAAACATGGACCATAATTATGGTTCCACATCCCTATTATTACATCAGGCCAAGATATTGTTTCCTCCACTGTTTCCAAGGGAACATCCTGATGTGTGGCATTACCAGAAAGCGTTCAACTAATGTAAGAGGTAGTGGGTATTGCCACAACAGTACAGCACTTCCGCAAGCACAGGACAAGGGAATAGTTAGATTTTTAATTAAACTCTCCCTATGTGCTCCCATTTCCATGTCAAAGGTGCATAGTCAAAATGCTATTTACTTGCATAACTTGATCGTTCAAAGAAATTGGTGTCTGGGAGTATTTTCCTCTATTAATGCCTGAATTTAGCATTAACCTGAGTGCTTAAATGAATTTGCTGATCGCAGCTAAGACTCACATAGACCTCGTTCATCATCAGTTACACACACCATTTGGCACCCTGTAGCAGTGCCTGCTTAAAGGAAGCCTATCTTTAAAGCACTACACAGAGATATTTTCTTTACTCTTTCCAGGACAGTTTAGTCTCTACCTTGAAGTTAGGTTTAAAGTAAATACACACTGAGCAGGAGACAGAATACAAGCTTTTCCTTCCCACTCTCTGGCTCACAAACAGAGAATTTTAGTCTCCAAACTTTCATCTCTTTGCAACCACAGTTTTGTGTTTGTTTAAACTTTGTTCTTTTTCTACCATTTAAGTCAAAGGGTATCTTCTTATATAGTGCAAATGATTTAAAAAATGACCCCTTGTTTAAATAGGATATGGTAGTCTCTAATAATCTACAGGAGAAATCTGGCACGGCTGCACATGCTGGGTAAAATGTCAGTAGGACTAAACCAGAGTAAGGCACCACTCAGCATAATTAAGTTCTTGATGAGTAAGAAAAAAATTCTAGCTTAGGTGGGAAAAGAAAAAAAAATAATAATGTGCAATTCTGAACTGCAGTAACTAGAGAAAGACTGGAACTGCCAGCTTTGGATTCAGAGAGCTGATTGGAAGGATACTTAATGTTTTAGCATGTGCCAACTTCAATTAATAAAGGAAAGAAGGAAACCTGTTCTTTTTATCACTTAATAGAAGGTATTTTCTGTATAATACCATTATTTTCCACAATGCTACTAGTCTGTGTCAGTTGTCCCAAAAAGGCAGAGGGCAGCATTTTGAATCCTGGATCCCTTGAAGATGTTTCTTAAAATAAAGATATAACTGCTTTTCAAACTGTAATAAATATTTTGGATTTTAATTGGATATGTGAATACTTCTCCCTGCTGGAATATCAGGCCTCTATTACTAATTTAGAAGTGTATCTTTAAGCACTTAGGTATGAACTCCATCCCTTTCAAATAGGCCAACCAATCCTGTGCATCTAGTGTGAGGAATATAGCCTCTGAAGTTTCTCTGTGGACTCAATGAGTCTGGGATTTTACTCAGTACCTGATAGCTGCACCATTTCAGTTCCTTCTCAGCCAGTCAGTCTCTTGACAAACCAGATGCAGTCACCAAGATGGCACTGCAAAAGAAGTAAATTCCCTGAAAGGGAGGAAAGAAATCTAGGTTAAAATATGTGCTGACATAGAGGGTGCAATTCCAATGATATCAATGGAGTTGGGCTTATTTACATCACCAGATAATTTGGAATAATCCTGCCTGCTTTGTCACAAGCATGCTAAACAAGTTTGAAGATTGTTTAAAGACCCCATTTTAGCTGTGTTGATTACTCAATCTCTACAGTCATTTATTGCTCCAGTACTACAAAGTAAAAGAGATTATCCCTTAATTAGGTGATTTTTATCCATGTAACATCTTCGACTGCACTAGATCTTCATTAAGGTTTTTTTTTCTCCCTCTGCAACTTTCTTGAATCAGCTTTCATGTTTCTCTACTCTTTTCCCGGGTGAGTTGTTGATCCAGGGACCAATGAATGTTAGTAATACATCTATTTATGGCCTAATCATTATGAATATTTTTAAATGTACTTCAGAAAATTATTTGTAGGCTATGCACTCAAAAATGCTTAATCCCTATAAATGCTTAGAATGAGTAGTTGGGACTTTTGTCTATGAGGGAGAAAATAATCTTTAAAGCTTGTGTTCCTTTGTGGTTTTCAACTAGTATGGGACAGTATTGCATCCGGTTGTTACAATTTTATGAAAATAAGAGCTATACGCAGTTTTAGAAGTTCTGCCTGCATACAGTGGGGTTCACAAAAAGGCATTTAAGATGTTTAAGAAGAAATGAACCTAAAGGTCCTACTTCTGTTTTAACTATGATGTGATATAAAGCATATGAATTACAGTACGCAAATTCTTAATGGAATATAAACATTAACCCTTTCCCCCCATTGTCAGTAGTAACAATAATAATGTATAGGTAACAGATGAAATAAAATGCAAATTGCCCATCCTCTAATGCCAGATTGTAAGGGATTGACATTAAGTCTTAATTAAGGTTTTATATTAAATTTTAAATCAGTACTGGACATAGTTTGCACCACCACCAGGACAATAAAAAAAAAAAAAGTTAAATCATTAATATCCAAAATGAACAGCACGATGTTTCCTTCTACTGCAAGCAAATGAGCAGAGTGGAATTGATACCATTGTAAGTCTTTCAGAAGAGGTGGAACAAGCACCAGTGAGACAGATATCACTGCACTGATCCTGCTTTGAGGCATGAGGAAAGGCAACATGATCTCTGGAAGTCCTTCCCACACTTTTTTTCCAAGGTTAGATGATTCAAGCCCTAGCCATTGCTCCTATGGCAAAATGCAGGTGAGTGAATTCTCCTATCTTAGATGACAAATCCATGACCAATTGGCAAGACATGGAGCACATTTATGAACTGTATAATGGAATTTTGTTGTTGTTTTGTTGTTATCAGCATGTCTCATGGTTGGTGCAGATTTGTCATCCTGGCTGACATAACTATTATGTTTGAGCGCCATGTTACCATCTCTTGCCAAAGAAGTCATGGGGGAAGGGCACTTTTAAAAAGTCCAGCCAAAATAATAAGAGCAGAATAAATGGACAAGACTCTTATTTTCTTGTTTCTAAGTGAGTGAGAAGCGGAACGCTTTTGACCCAGAACTCTTATAGCTGTCAACCCATATTCTCCAAAATATTAGCAGTATTGGGAAGGCATATAAATGACAGATGAAAGAACAGAAGAGATGTGCATACTCCTAAATTCCTTGGGATTTTCAATAGAAAAAAAAAGCCCCCTGTGCTGCTGAAGAAATGCAGTTAATGTGTGTAGGATCACAGAATCATCATAGAATGGCTGGGGTTGGACAGGACCTTAAAGATCATTTAGTTCCACCCCTGCTGCCATGGGCAGGGACACTTTCCACTAGACCAGGTTGCTGAAAGCCCCATCCAACTTGGTCTTGAACACATCCAGTGATGTGTTTACACATCCAAAACTTCCTTGGGCAACATATTCTGGTGTCTCACCACCCTCATTGTGAAGAACTTAATGATAGGCAGCCACAGAGGACAGCAATATTCTGGTGACAAAACAGTGTTTTGTGCCTCAGTAGGTAAACTTGTGCTTGGAGGCACAGAAATTCCAAAGTTTTCCCAGGGCACCAAAACCTCTGGAGCCAGCACTGGATTTGTGGCAAAATCTGCAGATAGCTCTGCAGGAGGAGTGCATACAGCTGTGTACAGCTGGATTATAGCTGTTTGGCTTTGTATTGGCAACTCAGTTAACTAGATAGCTTGTTATTGGAGACAAAAAAAACAATGTCCACAGGTGATAACACCCTTTCCCTCAGTGGATTTAGCACTTGGACTGATATCAGTAAACTTGCTCCTTACCTTGATAAAGGTTTACTGCTAGTTTATGCTTTCCCTTCATGTGGGGGAGAATGGTGCTTTGAAATAGGGTTGGTAGCCTTTCTTGATTCTAAAATACGCTTTGAATTAATTCTTTTGTTTCTTTGTGAAAACACAGGAATAGGACACCAAGAATAAATTGGGATAGTCTTATTCATAACTCTCCTCTGGCTGCTTCTAATATTAACAATGAGAACTCTAGTTTGATAAAGTCCAAAGGTAATATGGATGAATGTCCGACCTGATCAAAATAATAAATTTCTTCTCTATGGAAAAATAACAATATTTTAATTTTTATTCCTATTATTTTTTTTAAAAATCATTTTTCTGAAAAGAAGAAGAAGAAGAAAAAAAGCCATTTTAGGAACTCCCTTTATTTTGGAAAGTCTAGAAATTTTGTTTCAAAGCCTTTTTTATATTCTTGTATTCTTTTTATATTATATCAACACATGCCAAAAATAGCTATGCATAATCTGCTGACAGATTATAATGTGGCATTGGTTATAACATTCTATTGCTTTCAATTTGTTCATTGTTTTTGTAACAAAACACGAACTTGCAAAATTTGGGATCAAGCAGAATGTTTCAATCAGTACTAAGTAGCATCTGCCCTAAAGTCTAAAAATAATTTATTTAAACATTTTCTTTTATTTGCAGGAAACCTAATCATGTCCATGCAGCTTTGGAAAAAAAAAAAGTCACTTGCCTTGAAACCACTTTTCTAACAAAATGTTCTGTATTACAATTTTCCAAATAGATCTAGTCAGCATAATTCTATAGTTGATTGAACAAACATTCTCAGACAAGGCTGCCGAAAGTTTATAATCCAGTAACACTTGCTTCTGGACATCCCCAAGCTCTTTGGTCGCTTTTAATTCAGAGATTCCAGGTCACTGACCAATGACTTAACAATCTAAAGTCTTTAAACCCAGTTCTTAAATCAAAAATTATTTCTGTCCATGGGGACCTTTCCATTGCTAGTAACAGATGTTAAGTCCAGACCTGAGTAAAGGGTAAGTATGATAAAATATCTTCATAAATTGATTTTATTTGAGATGGATGATGGAGCTGTGACTCCCATAACAACTGCTAATTCATGCTAGAAAATAATCCCGGCTTTTGAGAGTTACAATAAGATTTTTATTGTCAAACCGTGAACCTTCTCCAAAGCCCATTGGGACTGTAAAAGTTTTACTGGTGATTCAATGAAAGCAGAAGTATCGGAGCTTCTCTGCAATGTCATGTGGCTTTTGGTTCCAGTTCTGTGGAACAGCTTTTCAAGAAGTAGATAAACAGAGATAATGTGGTGTTAGTTCTGTCTCAGACCAACTTATCCTGGATTAGACACATGCAGATAATTGCTCAGGAAATGATGCTTAAATTCAAGAGTGTGTGAGTGCATGTGTTTGTATGCACATGTGTTAATAGAGAAAGAGATGCATATGTCCACTGCAACAAAAAATTGCTGGTGAAAAAGGATGCTTGGATATAGTATATGGGACAAAATAAAAATGCACAAAAATATTTTTTCCAGGAATATAAATTTAACAATTTGTCTCTGAATAATTTAATTTACAGTTTTAAGCCTTTAGAGTTGTGGTCTATTTATAATTGGAGCCACAGTTTGCATGTATTTTAAATGCAAAGAGAGGTTCCAACAGTCAAGTTATTATATTACTCGAGAGTTTAATTAATAACACACTGATTGTAGAAGGCAATATCGAGAGCCACACCATATTGTTTCCATTACATTTTGAAACTGTCTGAAGTGATTTTGTAATTTTAAAAAAATGAACTTCTGCGTAAAGTGTTATCTTCTCATGAAGACATCGTTTACTCTGAGTTCTCTTACATTGCAGACTGCAGGATTCTTCACCAGGTTCTACACTATAGCATTCTTTTAGCTCTAAATAGTAGTGCATACTCTCCCACTTAAAGGGATAGAAAAGCAACTCAGACCAAAGCCTTTTGTTACAGTTCAGCTAAGCTTGCCCAGAATATAAATATTTAATGGAATTAGATTATTAAAAATATAAATGAGTGAATGCTATAGAATTCCTGTAAGAATAAGCATAAAAAGTATGTCCTGAGAAAACGCATATCATAAATAGTATGTTGGATGGGATTTAAAGATAACATATAAACTTCTAAAATACTGATTTGTCTTCATCCATGGATATTTGCTGTAACCAAAGACACAGGAATTTACAAAGTTGTTCAAGATAATGTAAAATCACATAGTCTCTTTTGCCATTCTTACTAGTAAACTGCCACCGCTCTGTAGCTTGATACACAGCTGCGTGCTGGGACATAGGGCAGGGAGGGACCAGGACTCTCCTTCCACCCACAGATTGCTGCCTTCTCTGGGACCTTGTTTCACTCAGCACCTTTGAGAACAATAGCAGCTATGGTCTGCTAGGCACTGAGTAGTATGTAGTAGTATGTAGGATACATACCCCAGGGTACCTTCTCTGAAAATTTACCTACCTTGCTCTACCCAGTTCTGCACAAGTAGGCTGTTCTCCTGCCAGCGTCCCTCCACTCCCCTCTCCTCAGCAACCATATTGTGTAACAGCAGGATTTTGCCCTAAGCTGTTTTCCTCAACCCAGAATTTCCAGCTTTATAAACTCTCTGTAAATTGATAAAATATTCCTCCTCCCCAGCCCTCGTATTTTAAAATAAACATCTTACTAACTTAGTGAGATCTTAGGGGCAATTAAAATTAATGAATACTATGGAAAACTCTTTTGGAATGCAAAATCAATAATAAAAATGATCCATATATCTTATTACTTGTTGCGATACGATAGGAGCACATTTTAATGACTCAAAATTGCAGATATTAGTAGAAATATTGATACCATAACAACTTCTCATATAATATTAGCAAACAAGAATAAAATCATAGAATCATAGAATCATTATGGTTGGAAAGGATCTCCAGGATCATCAAGTCCAACCTTCATCCCAACATCTCCCTAACGCCTAGACCATAGCCTCAAGTGCTACATCCACTCACTTTTTAAACGCCTCCAAGGATAGTGACTCTACCGCCTCCCTGGGCAGTCCGTTCCAGTGCCAAACCACTCTCTCAGTAAAGAATTTCTTCCTAATATCTGATCTAAACTTCCCCTAATGCAACTTGAGGCCATACAAAGATAAATGCAAAGGCCGTACAAGGGTACATGCAAACTCGCTAATAAGATTCAAAGTTCCAGTAATATATTTGGAAACCAACAAATCTGATCGGAACTGTCAGCAGTACTCCAAAAAAGAGCTTTAAATCTGCGATATAAATGCTGATATTTTATTGCACTCTTAAAAATCCCTACTCTATTTCACTATTTCCGTAGGCATGTCATGTTATCATTTCATGAGAAAAGAGATCAAAAACGTGTGAACATACAGCTATGGTTGTAGGTTTCTTCTTGATGAAAGATCCCTCTCAACTTATGTTTTGTTTATCTAAACAGTAACACGTGCCGTTTAAAAACCAAGTATAATTTGTTTGGCATCTCCCTTTAGCAAATGACTGTTCATCACTAAATATTTCTTAAACCCATTCAGCTTTATCAAGTTCCCTCTGTTCTTCAAAGGCCAGATGAAAGCAATGTATTTGTGCAGTATATGTGCCAAAGGGCTTTATCTCATCAGCAGGAGCAAACTGGATCCATGTCTCATCTAAGACGTTTTTTTCCTTCCCCACAGCAGGTGAAGGACATATTAAATAGGTCAAGAGGTTAAGTTCAAATTATAATTTAGCAGGAGTTCAATGTAAATGCGCATTCCATAGAAGGTCTGGTTTGTTAATAAACCAGAAGTGGAAATGAACATTGGAAAAGGCCCCATGGCAGGCTGAGGAAAAGAGGGCCTTGGTAGGATGTTTGGTTACTTGAGGGAAATGATGCACCTTTTTATCAGCTGTCTTCATCCTTTTACCAAAGGAGGCCACAGAGGTCACAGCAAAAGTTTGAGGCCAAGTTAGAAATTGAGAATGATCAAGGGGGGAAAGGATTTTTACCTTGTGAGATAGATACACTTTTCCCAGACAACTGAATGAAGTTGGAGTCTAATTAGACCACATCTAATCTCTCCGCCTGCATGAACAAGACAATAGGCATACGAACTCCTGTTGACTGGGTCATTGTGGCCTTCCATGTTCTAGAGCCAAAATCTGTCATGAAATGCCATACAAAAATAGCACTGCTTGCCACATACAGTGACAATGTTTCTGATGAGGTTGGCTTCAGGCTGCCTGGGTGTTCTTTACTTGAGGCAGGATTATCCTAATTCGAATCCCAGGTTTACATACCAAAAGAAAGCCTTCAAAACGTCAGCTGTAAACCAGTGATTCACACTGCTCTGTAGGGGCTGTTTCAGCACAAAGGGAGGGCATGGTACAAGGACCATGTAGAAGCTGGTGAGAAGGTGCAGCATCAGGCTGTGGGGAAGGGAAGAGGGGAAGAGAGTTCTTTCGCTTTGTGCTCAGTGTCTCAGCTAGTCAAGTCCTTCTTGAGACTCACCACGCAACAGCAAAGACTTCGTTCTGGCAGGCTCTTCAAAAGCCTGGAAAGAAACAGCACTTACTAGAAATTCCCCTGGAGAATGTTCTGGGCACAGAAAAGAAATGCATAGCTGAGAAAAATCTCTTGTATGGTAGAGCAGAGAGCAGCCATATGTTAAATGGAAGCAAATTAAAAATGGATAGAATAAAGAGCTTGCTGTGCATCAGAATTAAAAAATAAAATTTTAAACAGTAAAGCTTTGGAGATTTCATTTTTGCACACATAATATAAGCTTTTTGTTTTTACTGTTTAACTGGACTAAGTATTTCAGGCAGGACAATAAAAACAGATAACAAAGTTTTTCCTTCTTTTTTCCCAGTCCCTCTTTGACATGGATATAAAGAGGTACAGTATGTGACACTGAATGCTGGCAGAAAAATTAAAGTCTAGATGTGGGTGTATTAACTCCCATGGCAGGAAGAGCTGGACAGTAAATGGGCCAAGGCTTAGTAATTCGCAGGAAGAACTTCCATTCAGGAGTGCGTAACCAGGGTGGTTATTTCTCTAGCCTAGGTTCAGAATCTATTATTTATCAGTTTTGCAAAGTTTAAATCCAGGTCTCATTTTCCATGACTATGTTTTATTTGCTTATAAGACTGTATGAATCTGTAGGATTTCCAGTCTCCTTTCAGATGTGCATTTTGAAATCATTTGCACTTTAACAGATCAGTTAATTCCTCAGTTCTCTGGTGATTCACGTACTGAGTTGCTTGTTTTGATGTTCGCAATCCTCAGTTACGTGAACATGTTTTAAATATATTCAATCAGTATTCTTTTTCAATTACAACTGACATGCTTTTTGCTTTTAATAAGGAATAATAGCATTTTACTTCGATTTGCTTCATGGCCTAGAGTCCTCTGTCTTCTCTTTCTGGTTAGCTAGAACAGTAACTACTTGGGGGGTTTTTATGAAAAATACTTTCTTCCACTAAAACTCCTGAAACATCTGAGAACTTTAAAAGATGTGGTTTCTAGCTAACAAACTGCCCCTACAAAATACCCTCCCAGTTTTATATATAAAGGAAATTCATTTTTTAGTCCTTGGCCACAGATTGTATCTTCAATGCAAATTTTTCACATTTGCAGTATTTTTAGCTAGGTTTAATAATAACACTGTTGGCTCCAAAGTTCAGTAGTTAAGTTGACAACTAATAGCAAAAAGCCATGAAAACTGAGTGGATGACTAAGGAAGAGAGCAGGTTTACGGAACAAGTTTCTGTCTCAGTCCCAAAAGAAATAGATTCAAATGGTTTTCTTGCCTCAGCTAAGATCTGGCAATATCACAACTTGCACAGTAATTTGGCATGATTTTATGTCTTCATTCGAAAGAGGCCTGGGATTAATGGGCAGAAATAAGCCCGTATCATGTAATAAATTGTTGAAATCCTGCAGTGAGCCTTTTTCCCTTCATGTTCATGCTGAAGCTCTTGGCAGACAGGCAGAGAAAGGAGTTATTCACCCGGGCTAGAAGAAGCCTCTTTGTAAGAGAAGCAAATGTGAGTCTTGCTATTTCCACAAGAATCACTTAAACATTCTAATAAATACAAAGGCATTTCTTATTCATGTTTTCATGTAATGTATCATTTCTGTTTTGGTGAACTTGTGCTTTCAGATAGCGAGTTTTAGGAGCCTATGGTCCCTTTTCTCCCCTTGGTTTGCTCAGTACCAACCTCACATTACGCAACTAGCAAAAGCACAAAGTTATAAAATAGCAGGTATACTCAAAATACACCGAATAAGAACTGGCCAGCATTCCTTTTGCGCCATTTTGTTTTAAGAAAGGATCAGGCCAGCAAAAGCACTGCTTTGGTTTTGCAGCACAACTGCATGGTTACTTGTTCTTTAATGGAGATGTCCATTTCTACTACCACTCAATCGCTTCAACTGCCTCTCACAGAAAAATCCAAGGCAGACAACGATAACTTGTCTATAACATTTTTAAGCTAACCCAAAGAAATATACAGCAGAGATATAAGGTTGCATTAAAAACGCATATGTTGATTTTGAAGCTTTATAAGAAGACAACCATTGCTGTTAAAGTCTATAGATGGTGGGTTGGTTTTTTTAAAAAGTCCTTTCTGTAGACCTATATTATATTTCAGTATAATCCAACTGGCTTTGACCCTAGTAAATTCCATAAGACTTTGCCATGAGGCTGCAGCAGCAAAGTAGTAAGTGTCTGTCTCCTAAAATAATCTGAGACACCTGCCTAACAGACCATCACAAAGACAGACACACCCGGACTCACATATACACAACCACCATGAAGACCAGAGCTTCCACCCCCCTCCTTCTTCTCTTCCTAAAGACAGCATGTGTGACCTCTGCAGCACACCCTGCTTCTCTTGCTCAGGGTGAGGAACCTGAGTCCACTGCCAGCCTGGGTGGGGCAGGAGCTGCTGCTGGGCAGCAGACTAGTAAGGCTCCTGCACAGCCATCGCAAGTCTACCTTCTGGCTGGGTTTTTTCTTACAGCGATTTGATCTCTTCAATACCTCCGTCTGTGACAGAAACATTTGAAACGTTTACCTTGCACCTGCAGAATGAAAAGGCTGTTCAGCTGCACATGATATAAACTTTGTGGACAGGCTCAGCACTAAGTATGCTTTTTTAGGCAAAGAGTTCTTATAAGAGTATCAGGCACCGTACCTTTATGTAGCACTCTGCAGAAAACTGTCCAGACCTCAGGAATGTCTTTATTCACTTGAAGTGGATTAATAGAGTATATTTATTATTCTATGTGTATATATGTCAATAACGGCTTGTAACATCACTTCAAGCACACCATTAATTGAAAGTTCTTCTGTATGCTTTACAGGAGTCTGTCATGGTTTGCTGGAGGAGTCAGTAATTTACCTGGAATATTTCTTTACAATCACAAGTACAGGCTTCTTTGAAAGACAACAATTCCCAAACTGTCTTAACTAAAGTTCCCATAAGGAAAAAGATTACAGATTTCAAAAGTCTGATTTCTAAAAAAAAAAAAAAAAAAGGGACTGAAAGATTTGAGAAAATTGGCCAAAACAGAAGACAGTGGGAACTGTGAGTGCAATATTTTGAGTTTCAATGTATCGTGAATTTCAAAAACTACAGAATTGAAAGCTAGACTATTTTTAAGATTGGGCACTAGGTACATCTGACTTCTTTCTTTTTTTTCTCTGTAGATTGATAAGGTTGTATCTTCTGCCTTGCTATCAATACCTGAGTATTAGAAGGCTTTACTGCAAATGCTGGATGTACCAGAGCGGATAAGGGTGCTATACCCTTTCCAATAGCTCGGCTTGGTTTACCTCACCCTGGAGCATGTCCCAGGCAAGTGACTTGCACAAAGTCCCTCAGCGCCCTGCTCCATGCAGCCCAGCTTCCAGTAACTGCAGATCTTTTTCCTGGGACCCTTGCTGTGCCTGTAGGGTCTGTGGTAGCTGTTCTCAGGTAGGCTAGTAGCTTGAGAAATTTTTCCCTCTATCACTTTCAGGGCCAGAGTTCTGAGGACAATCACAGAATTGGGGCTGTAGCCCAAGGTGGACCCTTTGTTCTAGGGATACAAATGTCTCTTCCTGAGCAACTGGCAGACTTTGGGAGCTATTCTGTTCTGTAACCACAAGCTGAAACAAATGTTGATGAAACTAAGCAGGCTGACTTTGTTTTTTCTTTGATTGTCAGTTTCTCCCTGTTGGAGATGACCTGTCCATACCCACTCACAGCCTGGTTGTGCTCTGCCATTTAGTAATGTTACATAGGATCCCACACTTGTGATTACTTTGTGTGTTCCAGCCTTCTCCTATTTGCAATTTCTATTGCATTTCAGGAAGTAGTAATTTAGAAAACCGGGCAGCTAGAGGTTTTTCAGGCTTTTTGCAATAAAAAGAAAGCAGTTTCAAGAAATTTGAGTTTACTTTCCAGTCTAGGTGAGTCCTGAAGGTGAGTGGCAGTGTATATTGTCTCCTGTCTAATAAGGGTTGAGAGGCATTTAAGCTTTTCTCTGAGAAAGGACACAAAGACAATCCCTCTCCTCTGCCAGCTGTCTATTTTGACAAGACTTGGGAAACTCAGTATTTTTGAAACTCTATCCTTATCAAATTTAGTTGAAATTAACTACTCAATTAAAATCTGATGGGGAGAGCAAGGAAAAGACAGGAATACTCCAATAAAAGGTCAATTTTTAATATTGGCAAGTAACATCAAAGTTTGGTGTTACAAAAGGTAGCCAAAAAAAAATAATACAAAAATCTGTTTTTTCTTAATAAGTGCATCAGAGCAGGACCATAAATCTGAAGAGTGGCCAACAGTTGTACTGCCCAGCATCAGGCTGCTGTTGACATATCACAGAGATGGGCAATTTTAGGAGCTACTTTAGCCGTGCTGCAGGAGTGCGTAAACTGGATCTGAAGTCTACCTGGTGTAGCTCATAACCTTCTTCCATGATACCTCTGTAATATTGGATGCTCTCTGTCCAGCAAATGCAGACACATGATATGGTCACTCTTACATAGGGAAGAAAAGAGACCTGTTCTTCCTGTATTGGCAAATGATAGCTCTACCTCCTTTGGTAGAAAAAATGTAGTATGTATCCACTCAGAAACTGCTGAGTAAAATTCTATGTTTATGGATCTTGAGTAGCTTCTTTATCCCATTCACCATATTCTGAACTGTCAGCAAATCAACTCTTTTCCAAGAAAGTAGAACTTTTGCTATTTACATTGACCAAACATATTTATTGATCTTTGACAGTGATTTTTTATCCAAAGGAGAAAGCTGTAGATATCAAACAGAAGCTAACATAGTATTATACTTTTAAGTCTTTCTTTATTTTTAAAAGTAAAATTTACCAGAGAGTGCCCTGAGTTTCCCTGTTGCATCATTTTTTATAAAGCCAAGTTTCCCAGTGGATGCGTTAATCATGTGTTTTACATGCTGTCATATCACATAACATTTTGAGTTTGACTTAACCTGGTGTGATATGTCACAATCCTACAGTATGTGTGCCCCAGGGAACTTTAAATCAGTTTGCTGAAAAACACAATTAAAGAGCCACAGTGAACTGAGTTTTTGTTAAAACTGTACACACACAAAATCATATATTTTTCTCTGAGAAACAGCCCATATAATCTGTGAAAATATTACTATCACAAATTTGCAAAGAAAATTACAAATATTATTTTCTAATTGCTAGATTGTCTAATAAAATTACCTGTATGTAATGTAATTTCATCTTGCAACTATTATTTCAATAGAAGTTATCTTGGCTTTCTCATGCAGTTGCAAAACAATATTAGAAGTGGCACTGGGATACCTATTTAGAGTGCCTTAACTTACCCTGATGCTTTGAACTTGGTCTAGTTGAGAGAAGCCTATGGACAAATGCTTAAATCATAAATCTGCAAATAAGGAAGGCTCTGAGAAGAGCTGAAGGAAGAATGTATAATAAACAGCTGCTTCTAACTCTTATTTTCCAAAATTTGTCTTTTACACCTATTTGTTAGCTGACAATTCTTTGCAATTATTTGATTGACCTGCACGGGTTGCTTTGGCCTGTTTCCAAAATGAATGTGTTTTCTCCCAATACCATTTGAAACTTAGCTACAGGTATGAACTGTTTAGCTCAACAAATGAATTGAGTGACTATGGTACGTCACTAAAGGAATTTGGTCATGACAAAAATTAGTATATATTGTACAAGGTATTAACAAATTTTTTTAATGCCATTTGTTCAGCTATGGTTTTGAGCTCTAAGGGTGGTTCTCACATTTTTAAATTTTCCATTGTATTTTGGTGACATATGAATGGCAACATACTTAAATGGGTTAAGTATTTTTCTTACAAATTCATTGTCTGTGGAAAGTGTAGTTTTAAATACAAGCTGCTACTACAAGGAGGAAGAAACAGATCTTTATGTACTAATTTATTTTGCTGTGGTTCTTATTTTTTATATGAAATGGGATATATGTTTATGTGCAACAGTAATAATGAAAAAAAGACTAACAAGACAACATACTGTCTAAGCATGTGGCCAGGTTTAACAGTACGTATTTTGACACACATGTAAATACAGGCAGAAGAAAACAAACACATCTTTTTCACTGTATATGATAGATAGACAAATTCTAAAGGGAAATGACACATTTTGTTATTCATTAACATCCAGTGATCCTTTCATGCAACACCCTGGAGGCTGAATGCAGTGACAGCATAAAAAGGTATACACCCACCAGTACTTGGCATCAGGCATCAAGCAGTTTGCTGGAAAAGAGCTGGCATATATTTCTTGATAATATGTCTCATAGGTTTTTAGGATGGCAATACACTGAAGTGTCCGACCATTAAATGACATACCAAAATGCCGACATTTAACCATGTGTGCCTGTTGCCAATCACTCAAGTTTTCCCAACTTCTATTTGTTTTCTGCTTGGAATAGTTGAAGTCCATGCTGGCAACAAGCAAAGACTAAGAGAAGTGTAAATATGTTTCATATGTGTTAAGAAAGAAAAATATAAATTTACAAGGTAAGCATGGAGCAGAGAATTGCATTATGCTGCTACAAATTAGATTAATCCTTGTTGAAAATAATAGGCATAACAGCTACTCTTCATTTGAGATATATCTATGTAAAATAGTCAGTCCTCAACTGTAGAACCAGACAGCTACCTTCAAACATATATAACTGATTTATGCAATGAAAAGGTACAAGAGGGAGAAATGTCTTTGCTCATGCTACTTTGGAAGAGTTTGCGGCCCTGACTGTAAAAGAGATGTGTGTAAAGAAAAATTAAGAAAAAAGTATTGAATGCATGGGCATGCAAAAGTTGCTGAAATAGATCTTTTGGATCACATTTTAACTAAAAAGGTCTCTAGAATTAGGAACAAAAAAGCTTTTTCTATCTTCCTCTATTCAGAGGATTTTGTATGATCTTTGTAACTAAACAGGTAACAAAAATAATCTTCCATAAAGAAGTTAAAATTAATCATGAAATAAAAAGGAAAGCCCACACTGCTATATAGAGTTTTGTAGTGTCCTCCAAAATGGGGACATAAGTATTTAATGGCTATGTGTTCAAAACTGATCAAAAACTTCTTAATACTAGAGAATAATTTCTGCAAATATCTGAGTGAAGTGTGTATGGAAGGAGGCAGAGTCGACAGGCTACAGTGTCTGTAAGGAAGAATGTTAGGGTGGCAACAGCAAAAACTGGATGGGAAAGACCTATAGTGAGTCTCGCAAGGGAACACGGAGAATTTTGGAAAGAAATTCATGCTAGAATAGAATGAAGAAGCATACTATTACAGGCAGAATGGAGGGAGTTTGGCATGCATTATCTCTATAAACCATTAGTACATTAGCTGGTTCCTGATGGAAATATTAGCCCATTTTTTGTCTCTGTAACTTTCTAGAATTCCAGAAAAGACACCAACTCACATCTGAACTGGTGGCTAGTTTCTGGGGTTTGGAACAAGAGGGATTTGTAAAGATAATGAAAAAAACCACTGTGTTATTGCCATAAAACTTAAACCAAACCTTGCTCATACCTTGCCATCAAATTTATTTCAGGATTACTACTAGCAGATACAGCATTTCTGTGCCTTTTATGGTCAATATGGTCAGTCCTTACCCTTCAATTTTGTTTGCTCACTAATCTAAGTGCAATTGACTGAAAAACAACCATGGAACTGACACTGTCTTTGTACACAAAAGCACCTACTACATTTGTGTGCAAACTTGTAAAGAAGCCTTTTGTATATGTAAAAGAAAGTTGCTTTTGAGTATTGCATGGCACAGACAGGCACTCTAAGCTAAAACCCTCAGCTTGTCACCATGCAGCCTGACTCTAAAATGGAAGTCCTAAAAGTTTCCCTGAATGTTCTATTAGCAGGCAAACTTCTTTTCCTTCTTGCCTGTAATATATACATACAATCCCCTGTAGGAATTTACATTCTGCTCAACAGTTCAATAGTAACATAAAGTGAGCTGGCCTTTAAGAGGTATGCTTCCTGAGCAAAATTTGCTTTCCCTTCCATGTTACATGCACAAGGACTTTGGAAGGAATTGATGAGCCCAATTCTTGTCAGTCACAAGTGACATCATTTGAGGGTAATATTTAGAAGATTAGTAACATCTGCTTTTTAAAATATGGTTAGTAGCAATCCCTCAAGCCTGCTTCGACCATATGGGATGCTTTGTATGCACAGATAGGCACTGTACACCGCAAAAGTTATGCTGCAGAAGAAATGTTTCCTTCAAATAACACAGCTAAAAAAAATGAATGAAAAACTCTATAGTCTTCCTAATGTGGCCGGAAAGAGCAAATGCAAAACTATACTGCTAAACAAAGTTTACTGTTAAATGACACCTTTACCTTTTGACTGTTTTTAATAACAATCATTATTACTGAGGTGTTTCTATTGTATGTAAAAAGTCTTGTTGCTCAACAAGACCATCAAGTTAAGAAAAAGACATTCTGATTTTGAGCACAACATTCTAGTGACTTGCTTCTTGGTGATTAGCACTCTATTGTTAATAACTGTGAAAGAAAAAGCCTGAATAAGTGCTTCAAAAATCCAGAAATTCTAGCATGTAAGACCCCCAGCACCTCATTCTCTTCTCTTTTCCTGGAGTACAAGCTCACTATAATTCCACTGATCCTCACAGTAAAAAAATAAAAAACATTTAGCCCTTTGGGATATAGAAGAAAAAAATTGAAATCCCTGCACTTCAAAATGATAATGCAAATGACTGCTTTCATATATTTATGCCAGGAAGAAGTACTCATTTAAAAAACAAAAGAAGTTTAACAAAATTGGTGGGCTATTGGTGAGCTATAAATTCGGGGTAAGAGGATAAAGGAAAGCAGAATATTTGTTTCTTTCATAAATGTGTCTTCCTCATTTCAGCTGTTTGAAATTATATTAATAAAATAACAGGAACACAAATTCCTCTTGTTTGTGGAATATGGATTCCCTCCTTCCAGAGCTCAAAGCAGAAGGTTTATGGTTTCCAAATAAGCTCAATAGTTGTAACTCAGTTGCTTTCATTGCAGCATCAGTTTTTATATTAGGTGTCTTGCCCTTTTTCTTATGTCTAGTCCCTACAGATTCCTGAAAAATTTTGGCAGAGGCTAATGAAAAATGATCTTTTTTTTTTTTTTTAATCTGCATTCATGTTTAAACCAGTCATGTCATATTTATTATACAGAGCAGAATATCTGGGAAATTTTCTTAAACTAGTATTGACTATAGTCCTATGCATTCAAGTGTAATCCTCTCTACATCCCAGATTTCTTCTTTTGCATTTTATTACTAGGTTGTAACTAAAGAGTCTGCTTTGTTAATATCTATTACATTTTTGATAAATTAACAGCTATTATATCTGCTAAAAATGGGCACATTTCCAAAACATCTGGTCAGAACAGGTCAGGACTAGCCTCTTCCTCTTCTTGCAGGAACAGTTGGGGCTGATGCAGTTGTAAGCATTAGAGTTCCCAGGGGAATGTTACTTTACCTAATGTACTGGCCGAATGGCACGCTTCACTTCCACAACACCTGCTTACAGATTCCTTGCTGCCACTCAAACCCAAGCCAGCAGAGCATGGGAAACTGGGAACAGTGATAAAATCATACACAGAATAATTTGGGAGAGGATGACATGGTGAATGGGAATAGGGCATACTGAAAAGCATAGGCATACAAGTAGGCAAGAAAGAGAAAAATGTCCAGCATTTAAGAGGTAAACGTTGTCTAGCTAATTGTACTTGACAGTTATCATTTCTTCTTACAAGAGCTAGGTGTGATACTGAATTTTTTTATGTCTGTGATTATGCCAGAGCACCACATCCTTGACGCACAATGAACACTTCTCTGTTCTTAAGAAGTTTTTTTGTGTTTCCCTTCTCTATTTTGTCAGAATGAATCATATTATACTTTGTAAACCTTAGAGGGACTTGAGAAAGGCCATGTAGTTTTGGATTCAGGGTGCCAGCATCTAGCCTAGCAATGCAATAATCACCTTTGCAGCCTGCTAGTTCTGCCTATTTGAGGTGGTGGTGTTGCTTGCAGAAACTCAGTCATTTGGTATAGAGTGGCAGCTCTCAACTTATTAAGTAACTTGATCTGTTGGTTAGAGCAAGTGGTCAAATGACAATAATTCTCCCACTTTACTATATAGGAAAAAGAATCACTGATCAAATATGAAGGAAAATTAGACTCACGCCGACCTCTTCTCTGAAGCTTTGGCGGGCTAGAGAGCTTGTGATTGGTATTTCTTGTTGGGCAAGGAGAGAAACAGTATGGAAATACATATATGCTTCTGTTGGACCACTGTCAGTCATCTGTTTTTATACTAATCTTCTGGACTCTCCATGGGCAGAAAAGCACACTGCGAACAACATTTTCAAGTTCTTTGACTTCAGATTGTTTGGTGAAGTGTGAGGTATTTTACACTGGGCTTTTTGTTTTATTATGTCTCATTAGGAACTCCAGGGTAATTAGATCTGGCAGTTTTCATTGTCAAATGAGACAATAGCAAGCAGAGAGATAGCATTAAAAGCTCTTTTCAAGTGCTCTCCTCATACTTTCTCTTGATCAACTACTCTTCTTACAGGGCAAAATTGTGGTGGAACACAAAGTATGGCAATAGGTTGAGAACTGACAACGCTCTATTGTGATTAGAAGCAATCATTCTCTCTTGTGTCCTTTCATTACCTCTGATGAGCAGAATTTGCCCCTTGCTATTCCTCTGAATTAATCTTTGCATGCCACCACCTGAGGAGGCAGACTAGGAGATGGGCTTAAATGATACAAAAGGGTAGAAACTGTGGGACGTACTCATGCCACGTCTATAGATGCTGGTATGAGGTTGTGTCATTGATTCCTACTTTGTTCAAGGGATGACATATTTTTATGCCAGTTTTGGTGTTTCAAAGAAGGCTTCAGGAGGAGTGAAAAGATTTTTAGCAACTTAAATTGACAATGCAATGTGAAGACTTTTTTACCATCTTTTTCCTTTCCAATTCTGGCTTGAGTGGATTGATATGCAGTTACTGTTACTGCAGCAGGTTTCTTGTCTTCTTGTCTTGGCCCTTACAGTCACCTTCATATATGTTGTACATTGGAGTTCCTTAGCGACAGCTAACATCCTCACTGGAATAGCCATGACAGGCAGTGTGAGCGGTTTATCTCTTCTGAACTTTATTGTGGTGTTTGCATCTCATTGTTTTTCATTTCTGTGCAAAAGTTACAGTTGCCAGGCACACTAGTGGTGAAAAAACATCTCCTCAGATTATTCTCTCCATGAAGATAAAGGTGTTGTCTATGTTTGGTAATTGTGGGCTTTTGGTTTGAGGAATATTTTAGCAGTCTTACAAATACCAAATAAGCCTTTTCTGTTTCTCTAGAGCAAAGTAGATACATATATAATTAATCCATAAAATCTAGGTCCAAACTCAAATTCATTCTTCTCTCAGACTGTCTTTTTGAATACTGAAGATAAACAGGATTGAGCCACACTGCCCAGATCTGGATTTAGGCTTTCCCAGGATTTGCATTTCGGATTCATAGTTTTAGTTTGGATCCACACTAAGACCAACCACAGGAGCTGTTGAGATGCAGGACAGGTGGAGATATCATTCCCTGTGAGTGACTAAAAGGAGTTGTGCCCTGACAGCATTTGAAGCAGATGTAAACAACAAACCCGTTTTATTTTTGGCATCTTCAGATGTTATTTACAAAATATTTGAATTAACATGAACCAACAGTTATTCAAAAATCCCTTGCATTCTTCTGATAAAATAGAAGATTTTCTTAATGGTATCAAAGCCAATACTTCTTAGTGAAGCTCAATTTTCAGAAATACATACCATTAGTAGAGACCCTTTGAATTGTATTGTTAATTGCTTTATAAACCTATTGCCCATATAGAATTAAAGCAATTTCATAAAAGCCAAATAAGGGTATAAATTAAATATTAGAAGGTCTGAATATGAAATAACTATCTATTGAGAACAGCTTTTGTTCTCTG
The DNA here is from genome assembly GCA_013400335.1 of Eurystomus gularis. NCBI lineage: Eukaryota > Metazoa > Chordata > Aves > Coraciiformes > Coraciidae > Eurystomus > Eurystomus gularis. The sequence continues at coordinate 129,044 of VZZY01024581.1, read as the reverse complement.
TTCAATCTTGGTTCCTTAATTGTGTCAGTACCTTCTGGTGGCATTTGATTTACTACTTTTGAAGTCAACAGCACCAGCCTTACAGTATATCATTGAGGTCTGTAAGCTGTTATACCCAGAGAGATTGGGCAGTTTATTTTCCACATACCTCTGACTTGTCAACCATGTGCATCAATATGATCTACACACTGAGCATCCACAGAATAATAACACTGTCAAAACTTGCCTTTTGCCAGCTAGAACTATATTTGTTACAGGGAAAATGTCCATGTGAAAGGTCAGCCCAGCCACAATTTTTTTCCACTTCTACTTTGTTTTACTTTATTTATACTCATTGGCTTTCCTGGATATTATCCAAGTCATTCAGTGGTGTTCTACATCTCACTTGGGTTGAGGATTTAGGTTTGACAAAGAATTCTACAGTGAAAAAGAAAAAACATCAAACAATTTATGAGACTGTAAAAAGAGGTTGAGCAGAACCCAAACCTACGCAAAAATGAACTACTTACTTATGAAGAGGTATGTTAGTCTATGAATGTGCAGTGGGTCAGCTGCTCTACAGTAACTGCTTGTGTCCACACTGCTACCTCAGTGAATGGTACCAGACAGTTGCTGGAGAATAACTGGACAGATGCTTGTGACACTTGCGACACAAGTTCTCCCCCTAGCTTACCTCCTGGAAATTTGTCAAGTGCAAATAAAACAATAGAAGGGGGTTTTCCCCTGAATTCTGCTGCAGACTTTACATAGCCTGCATTTGCCTGAGATTTCTCATTATGCAAGTGAGTATGTTAGTAAAGGTAACTAGAAAGGCCATTAGATTCATGAAAAGCCGAGGTACCGGTTGGCCTTTGATCCTTGTGTGAGGCCTATCACTTTACTGACCAGCCTGTAATCTTTGTAATATATCTCTGGTAGACATTTAGTGGTAAGTGAAGTTGTTCTGTGCCAACAAGAGAAAAAAATACCAAACAGACATGAAAGGATGGAAAAGTTTAAATAAGATTTAAAAAAACAATGTAAAGAGACAAAAATAGATGTATTACGGGGAGTCTACTAAAAACTTTGTGGTACTTTTTTTTTTCACTTAGTTTCTCTCCAGTTACCTGACTCTCTTTTAAACAGACTGTCTTCTAGAACATCCCCGATTTTCTTTTTCCACATACACCTTTCCTCGTTGGTACCTAACTGGTATCAATGCCAGTGTCATTGTGTGCACAGCCATCATTCCTTTCTGATGAGATTGGAGCCTTGCTGTAATTTTCTAAATCCAGATCTTTTATTCAGTCAGCAAAACAGTCTCTGGCCATGTACAGAGCAAAAACACTGATCTTTCTGGATTTTTTTTAAAAAAATAATCTTTTTTTAAGTGCTTTAGACACTAATTACGCAGCAATGGCAGCCATTGCTTAGCTGGATTGGCTTAAAAGCTTCATGCAAAATGCTGATTTGCAAATTAACTTACCTTGGCAACGAGAAGAGATGTCAATTTGAAAATAAGTGGCAGTATATCATTTCACCTTAAAAGGCCAGGGTTTGCTGAAAAGCAATACACACACTCTCATGATGAAGGATTTGTTATGCTGTTGACCACTGCCATAAGTAAGAAACCATTATCCTGAGGACAAAAATAAAAATAAATCAACGGTCACTTCCCAGATGTCTATAAGAATAACTTGTTATTGATGTAATTTCTGACTAAAATTACATGTGCCAGCGGCTCTGTCAAAAAATGTGGGTCTTCTTAGGCACTATGGCTACTTCTCAAGCCATTGACAAATCCAAAAGCAGGGGGCCTTCCTTAAGCCTTTCTTTACAAAGGAAGTGCTTACATATCCTTACACATGTAGAAACCTACACCATGTTAATTCCTTTATAAAAAACCTGTTTGCAAATATTACCTTTATTTGCAGTTATAGTGTTTTGCATGACATGAGGGTCAGAGATACACAAATTTCTCCATGAACTTGAGAGTTCATATTGTTTGGGTTAAAACTGAATGGCATGATCACGACTTGGGTGGGGCTGTGCAGCTAGTGGCAGACAGCAGTACTATTTGCATCACAGTGTATCATCTCACTGTGTGGCTACGCTGAAGAGGCTTTTTGTTCTAGGAACTCGGCCCACACAGAGAAAATAGTGGGGAGAAGAGATGAAACTTCTCTTCTTTATCCATCCTTAAAGCTTGTCAGTCTCCACCAGGCACCTACCAGGAAGGGAGGTGGCTGACAGTCACGTGGAGGTCAGACCAGTCTCACTTTCCTATAGTATTTAATTCCTACGTCTCCTCTTGATCTCTTTAATCTAGAGCAAAGAAGAAACATCCCAACGTGAAAAGCCATCCTTGACCCTTTGGGATGATTGTCTAAGTAAATGCATGGGCAGCGTGCCCTGGTGTGACTGGGGGTCTATATGCCTATTCAGGCACATTGGTGCCCTGTGGCACAGTTGTGCAGGCAACAATGGCAGCAGCTGGTGATGCAAACCTTGCTTCTGGGCTTTCCCCTGCAGACCTGTGAGAGTACATGAACCCAGCCTCACCTTGGGAGCTGTGATTATTTAATAAACATGTGTTGGACAGAAGCCATTTTGCTCAGCCTTCTCAACTCTGAAAGCCACATTCGTAACTTGTCTGAATGGAATTTTTTTGGAGAATGAGCAGGAATAAAATAGGCTTTTTGGTTTAGCTGACAACCCTGTGGTTTACCAGTGGCCTTGGATGTAGAAAGCCCAGGATCAGGCTCCTCCTCCAGCTAACTCTGAGTAATCACAGATTAAAATCAGTGATGAAAATGAGTGAAATGTGATTCAGGCTGATAAAGGACTTCAGTCTGCGTCTCTTAGTATCTTTGGCTGTGGTACACAGACATATACTCACATATGTGGGCATTCTCACCAAAACAGTCTAGAGTTTGTATTTTTCCCACAGAGAGAAACAAAAGCCAACAAAACAAAATTAGACATGAAGACAAGAAGTCTTAAAAATTAATGTAGCATGAAAATATTGTCCTCCAGTCAGCTTTAATTGCTAGTGCAACAATTGATGATTAGAATTCAAAAATTCATATCCCACATGTATTCTTCAATTTTTGTTTATAATTTGTCCTCCCAGCAGATCCTCCTTACAGTAAGTTTATTTATCAGAGTATTCATGGAAAGTAGAGCCCAAAGGGAATGTAAATCCAAAGTAAGTGAATTTGTTTGAATATTTAAATCAACATTTGTGTGATGTATTTTTCCATGATCTAGTCTGCATTCTGGACTACAGTGGGATGGAAAATAATTTTCATAAGAAATTTCAAAACATGGAAATTAATTACAATTCAAATGTCTAAACTGTACTATATAAAGGATAATTCTTGTTTCTTTTTTAAATCAAGAAATTTGTTAACATCTACTACAAAACAGTATTTACATCATTAAAAAAATACGGTTAAAATTCAGTGCTTAAGTTAAGTGACAGAAAATTTGAGCATAAAGAAAAACTTGAAAAATACATCTAGTCTTTTAATTCTAAAAAAAGTTTTAAATCCAATTCAGTTAATTCTATTTTTGGCTTTTCAGTTTGTTAGAAACATGTTAAATTAACTTCAATATTTTCCAAAGATAGTGAAACATGATACTAATCTAATACAGCGAAAGCTTGATTTTATACACTGCGTAAATGCACTATATTAAAGTGTGTTCACCCAGAAAGGAAAGAAGGTGTGCTCTTGTAAGTGGATTAGCACTGTTGCTTACTATTGCAATGTTTATTTCTTGGTTTTGGAAAGGAAAGTAGACATTTTGAACCGTACTGAAAAGTCTGTGAGGTGGGTGGGGAAATTTGGGAGGGTGACTGTAAAAATCCATGCTTGCCCCAAATGTATTTCTGTAGTCAGCTGCACACTTTTTTGCTATGAATTAATTTCAGCCATGTTTGCTGCTTACCTGCTGCAACCGCAGCAGGGATCAAAGTCATCTATATCTACCGCAGTTATTTCAATTCTTTTATTATTAAATGTGTTTCAAATGACTGGCATCATAGATTATGTTCCCAGTAGACTCTTAAGACTTTTGCTTAAATTCATGTAGACCATGAGTTATCCTAAAATCAGCAAGACATTCTCATTATGTAAAGTTAAGCATATGTTCAAGTATTTGTATTATCAGGATTCATATCCTTCTCAATCCATAAAATTGAGAACAAAATAGAATACACAAGATGTACAATATTTCTGTAGGAACCTATAACTGTATAAACTTAAACTGTAATTTCTACATTAATTATGTATGGGGATGTACACATATATATATGTATTAACATGTTAAACTCATGTACTCAGATTTTTAAATTGGCATCACCAGTGCTAAACACATGCCAAGAGTAATTATGACTTTTTTTCTTCCCAAAAGTGGGTTGCAGTAATACCTGTTGCAAGGAGATGTTATTAACATCGTTTGGGCCCTGTGGCATTATATTTATTTATTTATTTATTTCTGAGAGAATCCCTAATCCCTGCTTAATTTTATGAACTGTCAAAATGATTCTAAATATCTCTCTGCTTTGTATTTTCACCTCAGGACAGGAGTCCAGAGGTACAGATTTGTTGTACAACAGTGGACTTCAGGCAATTTTCATCTTTTAATGCCTGCAGCGTCTGAGGTTGAATTTGCAGTAATCACCAGATTATCTCTAAAGAATCTTTCTGTTGTACTTGCAAATAGTTCTGCAGGAAAATGCAAAAGATATAGAAGAAAAATAATTGATTAGATGCAGGAGATCATTTTGTCACATAATCCCAGATGGAAAAGAAAACCAATGCTAATTTCTTTTTTTAATGACAGTTGAAAGATACTGTGGGAAAGACACTTGCTGTTCTGGTAAACTTAGATGCTGGTCTCAGTCCCCTGGTTAGACCTTAAAATACAGTAAGAAAATGTGCAAAAATAACACTGTTGCTAGAATTTAATTTTAGAATGGGAATGCATTGTTCAAGTGGTGTGTACAACTCTAACAGTTAGCAAAGTAATGTGCCTACACTGCTATTGATATGGCAGGTGTATAAGGAAAAAAGATTCTAAGTATTTTTGATAGAATATGAATATTCTTCCATTATGTTTTGGGGACCTATGAACAAACTGGTTAATATTTAGAGTCAGAGAGGGAAACAATATGACAACAGATTCCACATAGTAATCGTGTGTATGAAAATCAGGTGATGGGACTCATTAACATTTAATAAATGTTGATAAATAATTTACATTTATTATTGGTGTCATAAGTGAGACCCCATTCAGGTGTAGTTTGTGGGCTGTTATAATTTTCTGAAGTTTGTATTTCAGTAAGAAATTGAACCTAATTTCTTCCTCATAGCTGGGATGTGATTCTGATTTTGCTCATATTATAACAAATTCATTTGAATTCTGCTAATGGTGTCTGTAGAAATTTACACTAAAATAACTGATCAAATTGAGGAAGGTGGACTGTAAAAAAATGTAGGGTGTGTCTTTGAATGGAAATATTCCTTCCATTATGAATAGATTAATCTCACATAGATATTAGAGTTTAACAAATATTTGGTGAGGCATCATTTGGTGGTCCTGGGCAGAGCATGAATGGAGGTTAACTTGTTAGTACAGAAGCTTTAAAAGGTGAAAAAGCAGGCTGTAGGCAGCCACACATATTAGTCATTAATGGAATCAAGAAAGGATGGCTTCATGGGCATGTCAAGAGGCAAAAAGAATTGATCAGAGCTTCTGCAGCTGGACACTCCTGCAGGTTGAGTGGGGAGCTGGTGTCTGGCACAGCAGGAAGTTGAGAATTGAATAACATGGATAAAAGATAAGTGCACAGGAATGACTTAAAGGAAAGAGGTAAAGATGAGTTTCCTATTGTTCTTACATCTAAGAGATTGAAGCTTCAGTTGGGATAATAGGAAATATTCCAGAAGGATGGTACCTGTCCATTGCACAGAAAAAACAGTAGTCATTTTTGTAACTAATACATCATACTGAAGTCACCCTACACAGCCTGACTCCTGAAGCACCTCTTCTAAGCTCCTTGCTGCTTAGAAATGCAGGCTGTCCCACGCACCTTCAGCTGTACTTGAAGAGGAAAGAAAGAGCAACGCTTCTTTTCTCTGAGCTCCACCCAAAGCAGCATGTAAGAGACCAAAACTTATGAAACTGGGGGATAACTAAAACTGCCAGCAGCGGAAGGCTAGAACATGAAATCTTTCTGAAACAACGTACATATCTACTCTCATCCTGCTGCTGAGCACAAAATGTCATAAACTGAGGAAATTCTAGCCCTTCTTTGTTGCTGAAGACTGAAATAATTTTTTTACTTTCTGAGATGAAAATCACAGGGTATTGAAACTCTATTTTTATTTTTTCATTGCATGTTTTGACAAATACAGGAGAAAGCAGGGAAGTTTGAAATTAGGAAGCCAGATGATCAAAATATCATCTGTGGCCGGATATATAGAGACATTAGGTAGTCATCAAATATTGATGGTGTATTGAAGGTATAAAACTAAGGCAGAGCACGCTATTTGTTTGTTTTGTTTGTCCAATGTGTTAAGTAGAATAACTTATGAGAAATGTTAGAACTCATCCCTTCTAGTCCTTTTGTTAACAGGTTAGCACTCGACCAATTCACATACCTAAGGCTTTATGTATTATTAATCAAAAGAGTTAAAAAGTCAATCCAATCTGCTTATATACAGTAGTTCTTGTGGTTTTCAAACCTTTAAATAATTTATGGTGTCATCACTTTCCCAGTGGATGTCAGGCTACTAGAATGTCTGGATCCAGAATCCCAATGGGAAAAAAAGAAACATAGTCAGAAAAAGTAGTAATTTTTTTTTTTTAATAATAGGAACTCCAGCCTATTGTATCATCTCTATCAGTCTCTAGAGAGATCATTTCTCTGAAAATTCTTATACGAATCCTTTTGGGATCAAACAATCCTGACATATATATACCTACACAGTCTAACTAGCAACTGGCTATGGGTGTGTATGTATGTTTTGAGCACATATACACGTGTCTTTATTTTAAAAAATTAAATCCCAGATCTTTACGGACTTATGTCTATATAAATGTATCCAGTACACAGTTTTTTAAATTAACCATAATCTTCTGAAACCAATCATAATTAATTATTGTTTTATCTTTCTGTAATTATCACTATGGTGTTATTAATAAGATCTGTTCAGTCCCTTTTATTTCAGACATATTTATTTGGTTTCTTTTGAAGTAGAAAGCCCCCAGAATTGATCATAATAATCTCAAATGTTGGTGGTTTTTTTATTGTGTCCCAAATTCATTCTGCCATTTGTGATTCTGCGAATATTGGGAAATCTACTTTTGAGCTTTTAAAATCTTTCTAGGTCTTCAAGAATATCATAAAAAGCAATTTAAAAATAATACATTCAATTTTAAAATATGTTAAGAAATAATGAAATTATTTGATGTGGTAGAATACCAGATTGTGCCTCCACAAGTAAGGGACTTGACTTCTATTATTGAATAGACTGCCATATATTTATGCATATAAACTCATTTCAGAATTAAAAATCTCCTCTCAACCCAGAAAATCATATATTCTTCCTCCATGCAAAACAAAGTCATTGAAGGCCAGATGCCTCTGACAGGTACTCTGCTAGTACCCCGATAGATTATGAGGTTTTATATTTCTTTGTTTTGTATCTTGCAATCAGTGTCCCATGCACAGTCTTTTTTTTCCCCTTGAACCTCTCAGTAACAAACCCAGGAAACATCAGTTAAGAAAATTGTCCTGTGATCTTTTATCACAGCTGATTTTCCTTTTAGCTGCCAAATCTCCATACTCATTTCAGCCAGGTCCACAACCTTTTCTGCTGCATCCAAATCCTGCTCTCCTACAGGTTTTGAGAAACCTGGCTTCCTGCCCCTTCATTGCAGCCTGTACAATCACTAATGGAACTAAGTGAAAGTAAAGGATGCATTTCTACATGGAGTCAAAGAGACAGCCTAGCAACGGCTTGCCTGAGGTTCAGAATTATACATTTATGTAAATTAAGGCTGTCCTTAAATGTAAGTTAGGCAAATAAGTTTTCTGCAGCTATGAGATGTTTGGCATGTCATTATGAACTGAGGTTGAGAAAGTCTGGTAGATGAGGGAGGTGGATGTTTCACTTACAGAATCAGGATTTGAGCCCTTTAAAAACAGAGACAAAAATAGAAACAAAAAAAATGTAATATTAAAAAAAAAATGAAGGATTTAGGTTCATGTGTATCATAAAATTCCCCCAGTACCACTAACTCAGCTGTATTGATGACATGTATTGACTCATACTCTGCTTTCAGCAACACTTGTGTAAATCCAGGGTACTGCAACTTCAGTCACTTCATTGCAATTGCTCTTGATTTACACTTGTGTAACTGACAGCATTTGACCCTTAGACTATACATACATCTTAAATTATGCATTTAGCTTCCTGAGCCACAACTGAATAATAAGGCAGTATATATATCATCTGGTATGTACCATGCATCAGCTTAATGTGGACATTTTAGTTTTGCAGTTCTTCTACTCTTGTGCTGCCATTCTCATACTTGAAAGGGTATTACATTATACATGTATATAAACACACATACACACGTATGCATATGCTTTTAAGAAATTTGTGATTCTTAGATCACATATGGCTCCAGAAAGCTATATACTTTTATAAATTGTGTTAAAAAAAAAGTTTCAGGAGTTCACAAGTGTTAAAACTGGTCTTAACTAGCACTCTCCGTGTGATCAGAACCTGTCTTGCCGTTCACAAGGATTTTCCTGTCCTAGTTATGTATCTCCAAACAGTGCGCATATGTTCTGCGCTGAACATATGAACATGTCTCAACACAGGATTACTGAGGTGAAGGAGAAGAATAGGAATGCCCTGGCTCCTATGTTGGTTTTGTCCGTATTTATGGAGTACAATTACTCTCTTCATGCAGTGGGGTCACACCTATGGAGCTCTTCTTTTCCCAGAGTAAATCTGGCCAAATATTACAATATCAGCCTTACCACACTGATGCTCTGCCTAACTCTAACTTGCACAATTATTTTCCTGTAACCATATTCCCAGAAGCTTCTGCTGAAGGAAAAAAGGTTCTTCCAGAAGTAGCTCAAGAGATAAACAACAGACAAACCTAGGCAGTCGGTTTTAACTTTCTCTGAAGACAACTACCCTCGAACAACTCCAAAATGTAGGGTACCAAGGTAAGTTTTCTGTCCTACACTCACTCTTTATACAATGGGCACACCGTAGCCACAGTGAAGCGGAGGCCAACAACAAAGAAATGGTATGTGTCTTTGGAAACTTCAGAATGCTCTTGAGCATTTTCCCCCCTTTTTCTCTGACTAATATTGAGTACTGCATTGTAGTAACTTTTAACATTTCCACAGATTCTTCTTTCTAAGGAGCTTAAATCTTCAGGGCTTGTATCATTTCTGTGGTTCCCGCAGGCTTCTCAAACACAGATATACTCTGAAAAAAGTTTAGAAGTAACAGACATGTTTTTACATTATATTACTAAGAAATTAGAATAGAAATTAGTTTTATTTATAAACAAAATCAAAGGGAAAAGATAAGTTTGACAGAAAAGCAATAAAGTTTTGGACAGTTCACAAGGTCTAGCAGCCTGCGGGCCGAACAATAACTAATTTGTTGAGGAAGAGAGAATAAAGACATTCTTTCAGGCTGGCCGGCTGGCATGATGAGCTGCCCATTGTGCTGCTGGCTGTGAGACCTGGGATTAGGGAGCAACTCAGGTTCCCAGGCTTGGCACCAATGGAAACTCCAGTTTATGTATTTAGTCTTTGAACAGGAGAAGAGGTCACAGTTCAGCACCATTTGAGAGCTGATCTACCAAACAGCACTAGTACTGGCTCCAGAGGATGGATGTTCGTCTGCCCATTTGGTCAAAGGTGACCTGCCCTAATAATGCCTCAAGCAAGGTAGAAAAGATAAAAAAGCTTGCAAAGCAAAGCTGGAACAGGGAAGGGACAATCTTTCAAGTGATAGACTGCAGTGAAAAGGCAAGTACAGTCATAATGACAATCTGCCGCCCGAAAGTAACACAGTGGGTTGGAATCAAATAATGCAAAATACCCAAAAATACATTTAAAATATTTTTCTGAAGCTATACATGTACATTTTTTAATCAGATCTATTTCTGCATTAAGAAGCACAAAAGGAGAGGAAGAGATGATTCTTTGCTATACTAAAACTCCAAATTTTCAGAAACCCCAGATATTTCAGTCTGCACTTAAAAAAAAAATGCAGAAAAGCAGAAGCACAGAGTAATAAAATCAATATAGTTATCAATCAAGTACATATTGCAGGATTAAGCACACAGAATGCATTCCACAGCTGTCAGATTTACCACGAGTTAATATATGGAAATAACAAAACTACATTATCAACTGTAATGTCCAGAAATTATTACACTCTGATAACCATTAGAAGTGCCAACTTAGGAACTGGAATTCTCTGTATATTGGTGATTGCTGTAGATACTCCAAAAGAGGAAACTCACATTCTCCAAAATGATAGCTCTTTCTTACCAACTCAAATGATCAGACCCTTTTTGACTGCCTCCAAATAATTGAATCGTTTACTGGATATGCAGAATGAATTGTAATAACAAATACATTAGTAGAAGAATTTTGCACCTTGCTGATACTGATCATGTTTTGATATTTTTACACAGATCAAGGTGGATTTTAATAAAGCAATGACCTGATTTTGCGTTCATATTTAAAAATTAACTCCAGACACCAGAATTCTACAGTTTATGGTTGTTTTTTTTTCCTGCAAGTACTTACAGGATTGACTTTTTCCAGCGTACACGTGTCAGAAATGTTGACTATTGCACATGTGAATGTGAAATTTAAGAGGCAGAAGGAAGGGTACATGCAAGAATCTAAAAAAAACACCAAGCACAGTCACCAACAACCAACAGCTGCATCACTCCTCAAATGTTCATGCTTACTCTGTGTAGAAGAAGACAAGAATGAAGTTAAACAAGCCAAAAACCTTATTGCATAATTTTCCATAATACATTGGAGATAAATGTGGTCTGTTTATGAGCACCAAGTGGACAGCAGAAATATAAGTATTTTAATTCATCACCCTCTCTGGGATATGAACTGAGTCAGGATAGCAGAATCTGGCCCCAAGTTAATTGTTTGTTAAAGACATTAAGTCCAGCTCTACCTTGTTCATATCAACAGAAAAATTCAGACTTAGATTTTTCTGGAAAGTAGCTTTCAGGAACAGTAATTTAAAAAAAATTCTCCAAAGCACAAGGTTGCATGAAGACTTGAGACTCAATCCACTCTTTAATTTTACATTAAGATCTGGAGTTTGATATTTCTGGCTTCTTCCCAGACAAAGAAAATAAATATATTTTTTTTAACAGAATGAGACCACAGGGTAACCAGGCTGAAGAATTATTATAACATACATAATGAAAACTCATACTTATTGGTTTGAGATTCCAACATAAGATAGGATGTCACTTTGGTGATTCAGTTCTTCAGCTTCTGTTGACATAAACCAGGCCCCAAGTCCACTCCAGAAGCAGAAGACTGCACATCATCAAACCAGAAGGCCTGCCCTCAGCAGGGCATTCCTGCTGTTTGCTTCTGGCTGGTGACCTCTGCAGACCACTTGGCCTCAAATTCTTACTGTGTGTTTTCCAGGGTTTCTTAAATCAGGACAATTTCGTAAGTCAAATGAATGCTAAACCTTCTTGCCAGTATGAAAGCTCAAGGGAGAAAGGATGCTCTCTCAGTTTTGGTGGGACTCTGAACCCCTGGCACCAGAGAAGAACAACCAAATTCTCTTTGCAAGGACCTGAGGGACAAATGAGTGAGGAGCCAGAGGCATTGCCAGTGATAGTGAGAGGTGACTTACCTTACCCTTAGAAAACTTGTATTTGACAGGGTCATGGAGCTTGCTATATAGTGTACTGTTGCTTTGAGTCTTGCCTAAATTAAACAGGTCAATCTTTGGCTTGAAAGTTATTTGGATTAGATACTACATCCTCATTTACATGATCTAGGGATTAGGGATATGTTGGACAAAGGTTGGACTAGATGATCCTGGAGGTCTTTTCTAGCCTAAATGATTCTGTGATTCTATTTAGGCTTTATCTTTACCTGGTATCAAGGGAAAATGAATACTACTTCTGCTGTGTCTGAACGTTGCTGTGACAGTAATATGAAACAAGTAATAATATACTTTGGGGAGCATAGTTCAGATTGTTAGTAAGGAATCTAAACGTGAGTTTGAAATTCTAAGAATCCTTCCAAGCCCCCAAATCTTAGAGAAATCCTCCAAGCCTCCAAATCATTCACCAACTTTTTTTTTT